>MU696311.1:19919-46406 GCA_026770625.1 Nicotiana glauca | reverse complement strand
TCGGGTTTTACCAACTTCGTGAATTATTATACTTTTCGAGTAATTTTGATTGGGTTATGTTTCTTTGACCCATATTTATGTATTCGCTGTGGTTTTGACTAGATTCGACGCACGAGGAGGCAAATTCGAAAGGAAAAGGCATTGCAGACGAGTCCACGGCCGGTTAGAGGTGAGTAGTTGGTGTATATGATGGCCTGAGGGTTTGAAACCCCGGCTTATCACATTGTGACGCTATTTAGGGCGTGACTCGCATCCCATGGCAGGTGCGGGATTGGTTATGACTGGGGATTGTAACTTGGTCTATCCCGAATAAGAATAATACTATATTGGCGATTGAAACACACTCTGTGTTGAATATATATATGGGCTTTATGTCATGTTTGAGGCCTTGTGCCGACCTGTAATATCCTTAGGGGATAGATATCTTTGTGATAGCATGATTTGTAAAATCATTGATCTCAGTCCTGGGTTGAAATCACTACTATGAAATGCTAAGTCACTTGTTCTTGAATATTAAGGAATTAAAGTATTTTTCCTTATTAATGAATTGGAAACTGGAATTTAATAAATTAAAACTGTTATGTGACTCATATGCATATTGTGGACTGAGTGTGGATCGGGCTGCACGCCGCAGCGAATGATATGAATATATTGTGCTTGGGCTGAAGGAGCCCCTCCGGAGTCTGTACACACCCCCAGTGAGCGCCGTCGACGTTAAATGGATCGGGCTACGCGCCGTAGCGGTCATGTGCATTGCATTTCATTCATGCAATGTTATTTACTTGTGCTATCTGTGGTTTGCTGTTGTGGTTAGTTCGCAGTAAGGTATCGGACTGTTAGACATAGCTTTACTTTGTGGCTCTTCGTGGATTTCTTATCTTCAGCTATTTTATATGTTTTTTACTCACTGAGTACTTAGTACTCACCCCTATTCGCTGCACCTTTGTGTGCAGATTCAAGTTCACCGGAGATTAGCTGAGCAGTCTCGTTTCCAGAGTATCAGAGTTGTTGAGGTAGCTGCTTGACGTTCGCAGGACCTGGCTTCTCTTCTTATTCCGGTTTTATTTATATATATATACTTTCAGATTTGAGTATTTCGTTCAGATATTTGTTATCCGGTTTTGTTTAGAGGCTCTAGACTCGTGACCCCAGATCTTTGGGAGATTATTCAGTTTAACTTCTATCTATCAGTTAAGCATTTAGCTTTATTGTTGATAATAATATTCAAGTAATTGATTTGAGCTTCATGCTCGGGATAAGAGTGTAAATGGTCGGGCTTGCCTAGCAGTTGTGTTGGGCGCCATCACGACCGGGAGTGGGGTCGTGACAAGTTCAAAATCCAAAAAATATTCCAGCATAATATACTGGAGTTCCAGTATAATATACTGGTCCAGCATAATATGCTGGAAGTTCATACACAGGTACTCCAATCTCTAGTATATTATGCTGGACCTTTCTGTATTGCAGAAAAATAGCAGCTACTTTTCAATGACTTTGCAAAAGTTGGCTATTTTTCAATAGCCAGTACGAAAACCAGTTAGCCCGTGCTATTTTTACTTCTTCATACTAGTAACTGAGGGTTTTTGCATCTATACCTGGTTTTGGGGTCGCAATTGAACATATACCCACTTTGCAAAAAAGTTTGCAAGCATACCCAATTTACGATCAACTTCAGATTTATGGGTATGAAGTTATAAAAAATGCCTTAAGTGAAAAAACTACACTTCAGATACACGTAAGGTCAAATAGGTCTGAAGTGCAACCAATGGTTTCTGGCACTTAAGGCTAATAAGTCTGAAGTGAAAATTGCATTTCAGATGCACTTAAAACCTATTAGTTTGAAGTGAAAAATTGCACTTCATATGCATTTAAGGCCAAAAAGTATGAAGTGCAACAAACGTTTTCATTCACTTAAGGCCAATAAGTTTGAAGTGAAAATTCGCACTTCAGATGCACTTAAGGCCAAATTGGTCTGAAGTGTAACCAGTAGTTTCATACACTTAAGACCAATAAGTCTGAAGTGAAAAATTGTACTTCATATGCATTTAAGGCCAAAAGGTCTTAAATGCAACAAACGTTTTGCTACACTTAAGGCCAATAAGTTTGAAGTGAAAAATTATACTTCAGATGCACTTAAGGCCAAAAAAGTCTGAAGTGCAACAAACGTTTTCATTTACTTAAGGCCGAAGTCTGAAGTGAAAATTGCCTAGAAACGAAAATTTGTTCTTCGAATTATAACAATCCAATATATGATTTAATACCTAAATCTACTCCAAATGAGCTCAATTTGAAACATAGCCTCCAAATATCATCACGAACAAACCCCAATCATCAATTTGTAAAAACAACAATAAATCTAATGAACTCATGTTGCAATTAAGAAAAATAAGAAGAAGAAACCCTAAGCAATAGTAAAAAATAAAACACCATAACAGCTCACCATTGTAAAACATCATAAACTACATTAAAATATATCCGCAATCACCATATAAAATCATTGTCACCCGAAGAAGAAGAAGGGTGAGAAGTAGGAGGAGGAGGAGAAAGATGCCTGAAGTTGTTTAAAAAGTGAGTACAGGTTAAAACTTTTAAAAAAATGGGTATAGGTTAAATGTGGGCAACCAAATAAGGCGCCTCATGCAATTTTTACTAGTAAGTGGCAGCTACTATGGACCTGTTTAACCCCATAGTGAAGTAATTATTTGCAAGTAGGGGTGGCAATTTGAGCCCAAATCCATTCAACCCGCTCAGAGATTAATGGGTTGGGCTCCAAGCATTTTAGCTCGTGGGTCTATTTGGGTTGAGACGAAGTTAACCCATTATTTTCTATAGCCCATTCTGATACATTAAGCAGCCCAAATACAACTCATGAAACTCATCCAAACAAAAGGATCTCAACCCAACTTATCTATAAATTTACTTAGTTGTCCCAATTTTATATTTTTTTGTATTTTTAATTTTTAATTTTTTTATTTTTCTGCACCACCCACCAACCCCTATCCCCTACCACCACCACCACCACCTCTACCCCCTCTCCCCCCGCCCCGCACGCGCAAACCCCCTAAAAAAAAGTTAACTTTTTTTTTGTACTTTTAATTTTCTGTTTTTGTTTTCCTGTACCACGCACTCACCCTATCCCCTACCCATCCACCCACCCCATCCCCACGCGCAAACGGATTATATTTGCAAGTCCGGAGTCGAATTTTTTGTATTTTATTTTGTATATTTTTCAACTTACACATTTTAAGTTAAAGCTTTTTTATGCAAGATGAGCATGGTACTAAAACATTGATCAAGTTGGGCGGATGGGGCTACTACCCATTGTTTACCCCATCTTGACATAGTCCATCTTAACTGTGATGACCCAAAAAGTCACCACTTGTATTTAAATTAAATTTTGTATTTTCGAGGCATTAAAAACCTCATTTAGAGTCACTTCGATTTGCGTGCGCAGTCCGTAAATATGAAAATATGTGAAAATGATAAAATTTGGCTAATAAATAAATTAATTTGACTTTGGTCAATATTTTGGGTAAACGAACCCCAACTCGTGAATTTACGGTCACGGAGGGTCCATAGAAAAATACTGGACTTGGACGTATGCCTGGAATAGAATTCCGAGGTCCCAAACCCGACAAATGAATTTTTAAAGGAAATTATTTTCTGAAATTGTTTAAAGAAATATGAAATAAAATTTGATTAGAACATGGTGGTATCGGGCCCGTATTATAGTTCCGGCATCCGGCACAAGTCTTATATATGATTTAAGATATTTCTGTAAAATTTGGTGAAAAACGGATATCGTTTGACGTGATTCAGACCTAAATTGCTAAAGTTGATGTTTTATGAAGTTTGAGAAAAGTTATTTGATTTTGAGGTTTAATTCATTGTTATTAAGGTTATTTTGGCAATTTGATCGCACGGATAATTTTGTATGATATTGTTGAGTTAGTACGTGTATTTGGTTAGGAGCCCCGAGGGCTCGGGTGTGTTTTGGATGTGTTTCGGGAAGTTTTGGACTTAAGAAAAGTTGCAGAAATAGTTGTTCTGGTGTATTGATGTTTTCGTCTTCGCGTTCGCGATGTGTAAATTATGCTGAAGGAATTTCCTTCTATGCGAACGCGTAGCTCAGGTCGTGAACGCGAGGCTTTGGAGGGTTATCCCTTCGCGAATGCGTACCTGACCACGCGAACGCGAAGGCTAATTGAGCTTTGGGCGAGGGTGGGGCATTTGTCTTATGCGAACGCGAGGACTTGAGGAAATCCTTCTCCGCGAACGCGAAGGCCTGGAGGCCTGACTCATCGCGAACGCGAAGAACATTTTGCCCAGTTATATTAAAAGACCCAAAACAGAACACTTACGAGATTTTACAAAAATTTCATAAACCTCTTCTTCTCCAAAGCTCTTAGGCGATTTTTGAAGCATTTCCTCACCATAATCTCTTAGGTAAGTAATTTTTAACTTGTTTTCTTCCATTTTTATCAACACCCACGAGATTTTTAGGCCTAAAATATATGATTAAGGGTAGAAAATTAGGGATTTTGGTAGAATTAGGGCTTTTTGATTAATTACGATTTAGACCTAGTTTTGAAGTCGAATTCTGGAACTAATCATATATTTGGGCTCGTGGGTGAATAGGGGAGCGAATTTTGGTTCGAACTTCATGTCTCGGCCAAGCGGGCCCAGGGTCAATTTTTGGATTTTTGGGAAGAATGATTAAAAAGCTATAATTAAGCATTGGAATTGGATTGTTTAGCATTTATTGGATTTATCAAGTTGATTATAAATAGATACGATTATGTTGTAGCCAAACTCGAAAGAAAATGCGGTATTTGAGGATTGAGTTGGCCGTGGAATTTTGAGGTAAGTGTTCGATCTAACCTTAGCTTGAGGGATTGGGAGTCATGTCCTATTTGCTAATTGCTTCTTGTTGATTACGATGTATAGGCTTGGTTACGAGTATCTATATGTTGGTGTCGAGTATGATCGTGAGTCTTATATTTGTGTTCTTAAATGTTGCTATGGATTCCTTAATTGATGATTCTCAATATTGAGTAAAGATTTGGTTTATTCTCGTGGATTTTATTTATGATTAAGGATTGGTTATAGCTGATTCTCCCTTGCCGGGATGTTTGTTTTGGTATTGTTGTTCCCTTCCCAGGAAGTCATTATATTGCTTTTGTTCCCTTGCCGGGATTCCTTGTGATTTTGTGTTGGCTTGTAAATGGGAGCGGGTGGTACGCCACAAGATATAATAAAATGGGAGCGGGTGGTACGCCTACCACAAGATATGATGAAATGGGAGCGGGTGGTACGCCTACCACAAGATACTATGAAATGAGAACGGGTGGTATGCCTATCACAAGATACTATGAAATGTGAACGGGTGGTACGCCTACCACAAGATATGAGAAATGGGATCGGGTTACACGTCTGCAACGAGATGTGAACCGAAAGTGAAATCTGCCTCTGTTTTCCTTATCCTTGTTAGAAGTTGAATTTTGGGTTCCTTATAATTCTCTTGACATTTTGCTCATCTATTATTCCCCGAAACATGTTTCCCTTTCCAGCTTTAATTGTTTGTTCTAGTTTATCTTTCCGTTATGTGTGTGTATATATATATATATATATATATATATATATATATATATGTATGGAGTCTGGTCCTAGCCTCGTCACTACCTCGTCGGGGTTAGGCCAGACACTTACCAGCACATGGGGTCGGTTGTGCTGATGCTACACTCTGCACTCTGTGCAGATACCGAGGCAGCACTAGGACAACAGTAGTAGCTCGGGAGCCAGCCTTCAGTCCACAGAGATCCCCAGGTAGTCCTGCAGGCATCCGCAGACCCGATCTCTCTTCTATCTACTATTATGTTATATTTTCATTTGTATCCGAGACAGACTGAGTTTCTTTCTTTCAGGCATTTGTATGTAGTAATCATAGATAGTCCGTGAATGTTGTGACACTGGTTTCTGGGTAGAGACATATGTTGGCTTTTCGTATCGATTTTGGTATTATATTTGTCTAAGTCTTCCGCTTAAGTTTTTCGTCTTCCGGTATTGTTTTATTGATTATCACCTATTATTATCGGTAGTTAAAAGTATTAGAAATGAAAAGGTTAGAGATTTCTAAATTTCGTGGCTTGCCTAGCTTCTACGAGTAGGCGCCACCACAACTCCCGAGGGTGAAAAATCCGGGTCGTGACATTAGCCCAAGTACACTTTGGATTGGGTTGGACAATTACCCATTTATTAACCTAACTCATCTTGACCCGCCGAAATTCAACTCAATCCGCCCATTTGCCACCCCTATTTATAAGTTGAAGTTGGGCCACGAATATTTGTCCATCATTTTAACTTTTAACTTGAAATAGTGAATTTAAAGTTGGATTACTTATTTGGGAATTATTTCCAATGAAGGAGTGGTTATAATACTTACAAAACATCAATTAATTTATTTTCAAATACAATCTCAACTTCCAAATACAATTTTTAAACTTCAACTTCAAATAATTATTTCTTTCAACTAATAATCTCCAAAATTTGGCTACGGCCTATAGCCATCTTGTTTTATCCACAGAAGAACAATGCAAGGCAATGTAATTTATTTGAGAGCCTGTAATTACGATAGGCCCAGCCCATAACAGTCATTACCATTTCTCTCTCATTTGGACTTTAGGCCTCAAAACTAATTTCGGCACCCGCTACTCTTAAAAAGCCCATCTTATCAAACTGGGCCTACATGCAGGTCTAGAGAAAGTTTCATAAGTGGCTGGTTTTTTAAAGGGAAGTTTTTGTATATAAACCATATATAAAACTATATTATCAAATATGTTCATAGTTTGCACATTACCATTCATGCTAATAGTATTTTTACATAATATATACAATGCATTAAATAAGGAATCACTGTAACTTTATGATTCCTTATTTAGGCGCGGTAAAAAAGGGGAATTAAATATTCTTTCAGATCTTCCACAACGCAAATCACGCACATTAATCTTCTTCGTCAGTTTCGTTTCAAATTTAGCGTCTCTGCTTTTTCGATACACTATGTTTCAAACCTTTTTTCTCATTTCACAAATCAAAAATAACTAAATCTTCTATAATTCTTCTACATCAAACGCAATTATGTCCAAATTTCAGTAATACAAGTCAAATGAAAAAAGAGTAGCAATTCCATCATTGATAGCCATTAAAAAGCTTTGAAGCTTTGAATTGAAATTTAAGTTTTTAATAATCATTATTTGTTTGAATTGCATGTTATTGCAAATAGTTGGGAATATAGTTTGGAGTTTATATCTCAATTTTGAAGTGTTTTGATGAAGATTAGACTTGGTTTTGACATGACATACATTATATTGCAGAAATTGTAGAAAAATTATAGATAAATTATAGACTGTTGTTTATTTATTTTTATTTTATTCATTTACCTATTCTATGAAAGTTGAACAACATTGTATAAAAAGTATATTTAAGTGGATGATTTAATACTGTGTTGGACAAAATTATGTATCAATGAAAGACACATTTCAGGGGAAGCATGTCGAGTCCAAATATATACCCAGTTTGTAAATATTTTGTAGATAAATTGTATATTATTTGTATTCTGATTATAGATGCTTTATTTTCTGTTTTCACAAATAAAAAATGACTAAAACTTCTACAAATCGTCTGAAAAAAAAGCAATTATGTCAAAAATTCCAATTATGCTACAACTGAATGAGAATTGGGATATTAAAATTCAATGCACTTTGTAGATATTCTTTAGATAATTGTAGATTATTTGTATTATAATTGTAGATGCTTTATTTTCTGTTTTCACAAATCAAAAACGACTAAAACTTCAACAAATCTTTTGAAAAAAATGCAATTTTATTGAAAATCCCAATTATACTACAATTGCATGAGAATTGGGATATTAAAATTTAATGTACTCAGTTTGTAGATATTTTGTAGATAATTTGTAGAAACATTAAAATTCTGTATTTTTATATTAATTTTTCAAATGATATGTAGTTTTGTTGTAGATTAAATGTAGAAAACAAGCCATTGTGAGTCTTATTTGACTCATTCCTCACATTCAACATATTCTACAAATTCACGCCTCTTTAAACACAATACAACCATACTTATTGAATTTAAAGGTATAGCAATATATATAACTTAAAAACACATTTTCTCCTTTGTACAAGTTAGCTCCAAAACAAACGAAGTGGAATAACAAGCTCCCATCAAAACTTTTAACACAAAAACATAAAGCTGAAAAATAAATAAACAACAGTCTACAATTTTTCTATAATTTATCTACAATTTCTTCAAATATAATATATGTCACGTCTTCTTCTTCTTCGAGTTTCAATCTAAAATTTAGCCAAAACCAAGTCTAATCTTCACCAAAACTCCTCAAAATTGAGATATAAACTCCTAACCATATTCCCAATTATTTACAACAACACTCAATCCAAACAAATAATAATTTTTAAAAACCTAAATTAGAATTCAAAGCTTCAAAGTTTTTTAATAGCTGTCAATAGTGGAATTGCTGCTCTCTTTTTCTTTCCTCTTATATTACTGAAATTTGGGATTGCGAGATAGAGAGACGTAGAGAGAATTCTCAAATATTTGCAACAACATCCAATCCAAACAAATAATGTCTTTTGAAAATCCAAATTCGAATTCAAAGCCTTGACAATGGAAGAAATAATGAGATTTTGATACAGAAATCATAGGCCTGGGAGGGAAACGTGAGTGAAGGTGTGAGAATTGGATAGAGAAACGCGGGGGGAGTAATACCATTAAATTATGTGTGTAATTAATACCCTTAAAAATCACTAATAATATATAATTGATTATTAAGTATACTAAATGTAATTTTATCAAACCTTAATCACATCATTCTTATTTGGCATACGAATGTAAAAATTCCTTTTTTAAAGATAAATACATAAGCCCAGCAACATTATTTGATTTACAAAACAACGGGGTAAAAATAACAGAAATAGCAGACATTAGTTATAAGGTGTCAGGTTAATAGTTAAAACCATCCTTCCAAGTATCTCGCCCACAATCTCGCTAAAATATCATGGTATAGCCAGTTTTCACACTGTTCAATAAAATATAGTTTGCGTTTACTAAATCAATGAAAAATAGCCACTATTTTGCTGCAACAGGGATCGGTCCAGTATAATATACGGGAATTCTGGTCCATTTGTGTACGAATTCCAGCATATTATGCTGGACCGATATACTTTGCTAACTCCTGTAAAATTTGCGGGAGACTGGAGCACCAGTGCTCCAAACTCCAGTATATTATACTGGGCAATTATACTGCTGGAACTCCCGTAAAATTTGCGGGAGTTCCCGTAAAATTATGCTTGAACTCCCGTAAAATTTGCGGGAGTTCCAGCATAGTTATCCTGGAACTCCCGTAAAATTTACGGGAGTTCAAGCATACTTATGCTGGAACTTCCGTAAAATTTGCGGGCGTATTTTTTTGAATTTGAACACTGTTTTCGCTCAGATTTAAAGTGACTAAATTTCGATGACTTTTGAAACTTGGCTATTTTTCAACGACCAGTGATAAATCTGGCTATTTTTGAATTTCTCCCCACAATCTCTCATTAAATAAATACCTTTCCTTTCACGTAAACATGCCACATCTAAATAAAGTGCACATATTTGTTCTTGTTTTCTCGATCAAATATAAGGCTCGGTTCTATCATTAAATACAGCTAAAGAAAGAAAAAAAAGATCATCGTAATACATAATTTATACCTCAAAAATACATTTTGACACTATTAAAAGATACATCACATATACACCAACAAATTTTGATCGTACATTTTGTTATATGTGATATACCGTACAAAACACCATCATCATATATACATAATTGATATCTCGAATATACAAATTACCGGTGTCATATATACATAATTATATCTCAAATATATATCTTATTAATACTGATAAAAATAAGTCATATTTTTTTTATTTAAAAGATAACTTATATTATATTATACAGTGCGTACAGAGGGGGAGTGCATCTCCTGCATCCTATTACAAGCAGATGCACTTTCATTGAGTGCTATCATATTTCGTCTAACGACATTACTACAATCCATAGAGTTACTAGTACTTATAACATCCCTATTCACAATATTATAGTTACTAGAGTGAGGCCTAGTGTTACCCAAAACATGCTCTTAAACTGCACTCTTGTCCTGCTCAAAAACTGATCTTGCAAAAAGTGGGTTGTTGTCAAAAACATGCATTGTTGATTGTAATTCAAAATTACAGCCCTCCTTTGCTAGCCTGTCTGCTACTCCGTTCTGCACTCTGTATGCATGCATTAAGGTAGACATACCCAACCTGTCCAGGAGGTACCTGCAATCCAAAATTAAATTTTTAGATGTGTCATTATTAGCGTTAAGTAATCCTAGTATCTCCTTTGAGTCCACCTCTACTTCCGGTGGAAGTAGGTTACGAGAGAGAGCTAGCTGAAGTTCTTGCATTAAGGCATATGTTTCTGCTGTAGTTGGTGAATCTGCCGAAATTGGTGCTGCAAATCCAGTAATCCATTCAGCCTTTGCATTGCGTATTATACCACCAATACCAGACTTACCATTATTATGGGCACCATCAGTATTTAGTTTATAGTAATGGCCTTTAGGAGGATGCCATTTAATATTAGGAGGTCTTTTTCTCCTAATAGTGTGCATGTTAGCTATAAGATAAGTAAATTCAGCAGCCTGCTGAGTAGTTAACTTGTTGGAAGTTGTTAATTTAATATGCTTATAACAGTTGTTATTTCTGGCGAACCAAATATTCCATAAACTTAAAGAAAGATAAGTAATTGGATTTATTTTGTATGGAACATTAAAATATTTATACGTTATAAGCTTATGGATCCAATCAGAATTGTTAGAAACATATGATAAGTAGGTAGTATAATTCAGTATATCTAAAGTGTGACGACTCGACCCTTCGTCTCATGTATTACTGCCCCATTTTCCCCATTTTACGCCCCTTTATGTTTCATTATGGGCATTGGTGCGTTAGAGTTTAATTGGATTGGTTTTGGTAGGAAATGAGACACTTAGTCTCTTTAAGGAAGGTTTGATTTGGAAAAGTCAACCGGACATTGACTTATGAGTTAGAGGGCTCATATGGGATTTTCGGTAATTCGGTTAGCTTCAGGAGATGATTTGTGACTTAGGAGTGCAATCAGAATTGATTTTGGCGGTCCGGTATAGGATTCAGCTTGAATTGGCGAAGTTAGCATTTTGGCAAATTCCGGTTGATAGGTGAGATTTTGATCCGAGGGTCGGAATGGAATTCCGAGAGTTGTTGTAACTTCGTTAGGTGATTTGGGATGTGTGCGCAAAATTTCAGGTCATTCGAAGGTGTTTTGGTCGAGTTTTTGATCAAATGCGTATTTCGGAAGTTTTTAAGAAACTTAGGCTTGAATCCGATGTGATTTAATGATTTTAGTGTTATTTGATGCGTTTCGATGATTGGAACAAGTTTGAACAAGGTTTTAGGATGTGTTGGTGCTTTTGGTTGAGGTCCCGAGGGCCTCGGGGTGATTTCGGGTGGCTATCGGAAGGAAATTTGAAGTTGGAATTGCAGATTTTTTGTTGCAGCAGGTATTTCCGCATCTGCGGAAAGGAAACCGCAGATGCGGTTGTGCGGAAGCGGAGTCAGGTATCGCAGGTGCGAAAAGGATGAGGTCGAACAGTTTTCGCAGAAGAGGAAATATATCCGCATAGGCGGAAGTTTTACCGCAGAAGCAATTTTGGACATTTTATTGGGAATCCGCAGAAGCAGAAGGGCTGACTGCAGAAGCGGTACCGCTGGTGCGAAAGTGGAGCTGCAGAAGCGGTTTTTGGAATTTTAAAGAGGATCCGTTGAAGTGGGGAGAAGGCTGCAGAAGCGGTCCCGCATAAGCGGAAGCGAGACTGCAGAAGCAAAAACTGGCCTGGACAGAAAGGTTGTTACGGAATATTTCATCCGCGAGCCTGGAATATTTTTCACCATTGTTGGGCAACCTTGAGAGCTTTTGGCGAGAACTAAAGAGAATTTTGACTGGAAATCGATCGGAGGTAAGTCCCTTGGCCTAAATACATGAGATTATGATAAATCTAACATGAAAATTGATTGAAATTCATCAAAAGAGGGTAAAGCTAGGGCTTGAAAATTGGTAATTTAAAAATAGAATTTGAAGGGTCAAATGGACTCTGATATTGGTAAATTTGATATGTATAGACTCGTGGTGAGACGAGAAATCCGGTGATGTAAATTTTATAATTTTTTAAAAAGTGGGCCCGGGGCTCGGGTTTTTTTCAACTTTGTGATTTTTGATGTTTTTCGAGTCTTTTTGATTGTGTTATGTTTCTTTAGCCTATTGTGACATATTCCTTGTGATTTTGAATGAGATTCGACGCGCGAGGAGGTCGATTCGAGGGGAAAAGGCATAGCGAGCTAGATTTGTGGCCGGCTTGAGGTGAGTAATAGATGTAAATGATGACCTGAGGGTTTGAAACCCTGGAATATCGCATCGTAACGCTATATTGAGGCGAGACACGCGCTCTATGATGAGTGAGGGGTCGTTTGTGATTGGGGATTTGCAACTTAGTTCGTCCCGAGTGGTGTTCATACTGTGTTTTCGACTAAGACTTGTTTGATAATCATTCTACTTGGATTTTATTGTTACATTTGGGCTTTGTGCCGATTATTTGAATCCTTCAGGGATTACTATCACTGTTTTTCACATTATTCGACATGTTAATGGATTTTAGTCCTAAGTACAAATACTGTTTTGAAATACTCAGCCATTTTCTAAGATTTGAAAACTAAAGCACTATTTTATTGACATCCTGAGCTGAGAACTATTATTTTGCCCGTGTGGTTTGTGTGAGTTTTTGGACTGAACATGGATCGGGCTGCACACCGCAGCGGTATTATATGGATATTGGTGCCACGAGATGGCTTGATTATTTGCGCTTGGGCTATAGGAGCCCCTCCAGAGTCTGTACACACCCCCAGTGAGCGCCATCGACGTTAAACGGATCGGGCTTCATCCTGCAGCGGGTACTGGAATGTACCGTTCTATGTGTTGTATTGCATTCATGCATTATTACTTGTCTGTTACCTGACATGGTTCTTTTTGTACTGTTATTGCATTGACTTTTTGTTTCACTGTTAAATGTTTGGGCTGCCAGTTATAGTTTACCTTGTATTATTTCGTGATTTCTTATCTTCAGCCATTAGTTATGTTTATTACTCACTGGTTTGGAGTACTCACATTACTCCCTGCACCTTCCGTCAAGATCTAGGTGCATCGCAGGCTGAGTGAGGACCATCTAGCAGGACAGCAGTATCAGAGAGCATTGAGGTAGTTGCATGGCGTTCGCAGCCTTGATCTCTCCCTTCTATCTCTACTCTTTATTTCCGCACTTTCTTAGACAGACTTGTATTAGGTGGATATTCTGTATTAGAAGCTCATGTTCGTGACACCGGATCTTAGTTGGGGGGGTTATGTTGCAATATTTTGTTAACTTTCAGTTCATTTCACTGCTATTTCCAGGATTTTAATAAAATAGTTAGAAGTATTATCTGCTCTTGCAACTAATGGTCTGTTTAAGTCGGGAATATTGTTGAAAGGTCGGGCTTGTCTAGCAGTGTGTTGGGCGCCATCACGACCGGAGGTTGGGTCTTGACATAAAGCATGCTAATAAATTTTGGTACTAATGCATTCTAAGAAAATATGCCTAGTGGTTTCCTCTGCCTCATTGCAATATTGACATGTAGCCTCTTGAGTGATATTACAATGTTTGAGATAGCCCATAGTGGGTAATCTTTCTTTGAAGAGCAGCCAAATAAACCCTTTAATCTTGGGCTGAACAGCTAACTTCCAAATCCAGTCATAGTTAACAGAAATAGGTGTGAAAGTATCATGATGTGGTTCTAAAATATTATACATAGTCTTAGTACTGAAAATACTTGTAGGAGTAAATCCCCAAGTAATTTTATCAATTTTATTGCTATATTTAAAAATATAAACAGATTGGATTAGGAGTCTAATGTTATTTGGTAAGTTGAAAGGAATTTTATTCCAATTCCATCTCTCATTATCTAGGAAGTAAAAAATAGTCATATGTTGATAATCCAAAGGCAAAGGGCTCATAGATAGTTGATCTAATGGTTATACCGGGTGCAATACATGGATCGTCCCATAAGCTAACGAGTGTGCCTCTTCCTATATTCCATTTTATACCTAATTGGTAAAGATGCCAACCATCTATAATATTGGACCAAATAAAGGATTTTTTTCTACCATTTGAAGTGTGCAAATATTTGGTCAGCAATAATTTAGCCCACATATTGTTAGGAGAGTTGAATAATCGCCATGCTAAGTTTGCTATTAAGGAATTATTCTTATTTCTTAGCTGTTGTATTCCTAATCCACCCATATTTCTTGGCTTAGTAACTTCATTCCATTTAACAAGATGCAATTTCTTTTTCTCCAAAGTCGAACCCCATAGAAAATTCCATTGATACCGGTCCAACTTATGGAGAATATTATAAGGGATATGAATATATTGCATAATGTGGTTTGAAAGTTAATTTAAAGTAGATTTTATTAGAGTGGCTCTTCCTGCTAGTGTTAGAAATTTGGACTTCCATCCTACTAATTTATTCTTGAAATTATCAAGCAAAAATTAAAAATTCGCCTTTGTAGGCTTACCTTGAAATACGGGGAATCCCAAATATTCGCCAAAAGAGGAAGCTTCTTTCATACTAAAGGAGTTTATTGCAAAATTCCTATCATTAGCACTGCAGTTCTTTGAAAAGAATAACTTAGATTTGTCGAAATTTATCTTTTGCCGTGAATATTTGGAGAAGTTGTTGATAACATCAATAATAGCATGACAACTCTTAGTAGTTAATTTAGTAAATAAAATTATGTCATCAGCGAAGAAAAGATGTGATAACAAAGGTCCCTTATTAGAAATCCGGATTGGTTGGCAATTCAAGTAGTCTACTGATTGCAAAATATTTCTAGATAATAACTCCATACACATAATAAACAGATAAGGGGATAAAGGGTCTCCTTGGTGGATTCCTCTGAAATGTGTGAAGTATGGAGTACTGGAGCTGTTTATTAAAAGAGATATGGAAGTAGTTGTCACACAGGACATAATTAACGAAATCATTTGATGGGGAATGTTAAAGTAAATTAAAGCATGCCTTATAAAAGACCACTCTAACGCTTTTTCTAAATCAATCTTTAATAGCAAGGCAGGTGATTTTCCTTTCATCCTAGCAAAATAATTTAGAGCTTCTTGTACGATAATGGCATTGTCAGAAGCTCTTTTACCTTGTTGGAAACTAGTCTGAGTTGGCCCTATAATATTTCCTATGATTGGTTTTAACCTATTAACTATTATCTTAGTAATTAATTTGTAAACAGTATTACAAAGGCTAATAGGTCTAAACTGCTGGATTCGTGTAGGATGTTTTACCTTAGGAATAATACTGAGAAGAGTCTTATTAAGCTCAGCAGGAATAGTGTTTGACCTAAAAATATTTTGACAGAAAAGAGTGACTTTAGCACCAACCTCTTTCCAGTATTTTTGGTAAAACAATGGATGTAGACCATCAGGTCCAGGTGATTTAGAAGGTTTAAAACTATTCAAAGCAATTAGAATTTCCTCCTGATGAAGAGGTAATTCCATCCTAAGTAGATCATTAGAAGATAAAGAATAATTAGGAGCAGTGCTTAGGATATCTTGTGAGAATAAGTGTTCACTTTGAAATAGGTTAGTGTAGTAGCTTATGATTAAGTTGTGAATATCAGTAGTATATTCTACCCAATTTCCACCATTATCTTGTAAAGTAGAAATTTTATTTCTACGATGTTTATGAAGAGTGGATAGATGATAAAATCTAGTGTTAGCATCCCCTTCCTTCAGCTAGTTTATTCTAGATTTTAATTGCCAGAATTCCTGTTCCGAACGGAGAAGATGACTATATTCCAAAGTTAATTGGGTTTCTAGATTTTGCAAGAAAATACTAGTAGGGTAATGTACACAAGATTGTAACCCTGCTAATGAACCCTGCTAATCTAGCAAGTAGTTTCCTCTTACGTTCAAAAATGTTACCAAAATTATTATAATTCCAATGCATAACTATTCACTTAAAATTGTTAGTAGCATCTAATAAAGGAACATCATTGACCCATGCAGTATGAACAATTTTTTGAAATTATGGATGAGATGTCCATATGGTTTCAAATCTAAATAACATATTATAAAGCGGTTGAGCAGGCTATAAATTAATAAGTAAAGGATAGTGATCCAAGTGAGTACGAGGTAAATTTATAACTGAGGAATTTGGGAATAGGTTTAGCTAGTCATAGTTTGCTAAAAAACGATCAAGCCTTTCTAATATAGTACGTCAATTACTTTGTTTATTAGTCCAGATAAATCTACTTCCCTGGAAACCTAGATCAATAAGACTACATCGATTCATAAAATTAGCAAACTTGTCCGATCTATTGTTGTTTATGGGTAGACCCCCAAACTTTTCTTTAGCTTCTTATATTTTATTAAAATCTCCCCCTATTAACCAAGGCAGTCCCTTATTAGCATGCATGTTAATTAAACTATTCCAAAGCATATTACGTAATTGATAAAATCTACTGGCGTAAAATCTATTGCTGAGAGAGAGGGCTGCTCGGGATCTGGACTAGGTGATGTGCATAAAAGATGAGGACGACAAAGTTTTGATGGGGGATGACCAGATTAAGAGGAGATGGCAGACCTACTTTCATAAACTCCTAAATGAAGAAGGGGATCAGGGTATTGTACTAGGTGGATTGAGGAACGCCGACATCCCCCATGAATTAAGTTATTATAGGTACATTGAGGTCGATGAGGTCATCGAGGCAATGCGTAAGATGGGGAGGGCAGAGCTACCGGGCCGGGCGAAATTCCTGTTGAACTTTGGAGGTGTGTGGGTAGAGCAGGATTGGAATGGCTTACTGGGTTGTATAATGTGATATTCAAGACTAATAGGATGCCTGAAGAGTGGAGGTGGAGTACAATGGTTCCGTTGTATAAGAACAAAGGCGATATCCAGAGCTGTAACAACTATAGAGGTATCAAATTACTGAGTCATACCATGAAAGTCTGGGAGAGAGTGGTAGAGATGAGAGTGCGAAGGACGGTGTCTATCTCAGACAACCGGTTTGGGTTTATGCCGGGGCGATCTACCACAGAAGCTATCCATCTTATTAGGAGGATGGCAGAACAGTACAGGGATAAGAAGAAGGATCTCCACATGGTGTTTATTGATCTAGAGAAAGCGTACGACAGGGTTCCTAGGGACGTCTTATGGAGCTGCCTAGAGGTTAAAGGGGTTCCGGTAGCCTACATTAGGGCGATTAGAGACATGTATGAAGGAGCTAAGACTCGGGTTAGGACAGTAGGAGGCGATTCCGAGCATTTTCCAGTTGTCACGGGGTTGCACCAAGGGTCTGCACTCAGCCCTTTCCTATTTGCCCTGGTGATGGATGCCATAACGCATCATATTCAAGGGGAGGTGCCATGGTGCATGCTATTTGCTGATGATATAGTCCTAATTGACGAAACACGACGCGGCATAAACCAAAGGCTAGAGGTTTGGAGACACGCCCTTGAGTCTAAAGGTTTCAGGTTGAGCAGGACAAAGACGGAATACCTCGAGTGCAAATTTGGGGCGGGGCCGACGGAAGCGGGAGTGGAAGTGAGGCTTGACTCTCAAATCATCCCTAAGAAGAGTAGTTTCAAGTACCTTGGGTCAGTTATTCAGGGGATCGGGGAGATCGACGAGGATGTCACACACCGTCTAGGGGTGGGTTGGATGAAATGGAGGTTAGCGACGGGAGTCCTGTGTGACAAGAAAGTTCCACCATTACTAAAAGGTAAGTTCTATAAAGCAGTGGTTAGGCCGGCAATGTTATATGGGACCGAGTGTTGGCCGGTTAAGAATTCACACACTCAGAAGATGAAAGTAGCAGAGATGAGGATGTTGAGGTGGATGTGCGGGCATACAAGGATGGATAAGATTAGGAATGAAGATATTAGAGAGAAGGTGGGTGTGGCCCCCATAGAGGACAAGATGCGGGAAGCAAGACTCAGATGGTTCGGGCACATTCAGAGGAGGAGCACTGATGCACCGGTGAGAAGGTGTGAGCGACTGGCTGTGGTGGGCATGAGAAGAGGTAGAGGGAGACCTAAGAAGTATTGGGGAGAGGTGATAAGGCAGGACTTAGCGCGTCTTAGGATTACTGAGGACATGGCCCTTGATAGGGGATTGTGGAAGTCGAGCATTAAAGTTGTAGGTTAGGGGGAAGTTGTGGATATTTCCACAACGCACTAGAGTGAGACTAGCTAGTTAGGAGGTAATCGTAGGAGGTTACTGATTAGCTACCGATGCAGGGAGTTATTTGTTGGATATTAGTATACCTTTCATCTATTTCGTATTTTTTATATTTCTTATATTGCTGCTATTGTGTTATTTTGTGTTATGTTGTGTATTTTATGTTATTTTTAGTATGAGTCTATTGATATTACTAACTTATCGTCTCTTTTGTTGATGTCTTGAGCCGAGGGTCTCCTGGAAATAGCCTCTCTGCCCCCGGGGTAGGGGTAAGGTTTGCGTACATATTACCCTCCCCAGACCCCACTTGTGGGATTATACTGGATTGTTGTTGTTGTTGTTGTTGTTGTTGTACTGACATAAATAGCAGATAGAATCCAAGTAGGTTTAGAAGGGCTAACCTGGTCAAGGCAGTGTATGTCCTGTGTACCAACTCTGATTGCAGTTACATTAATAAGGTCAGCATTCCAAAAGACCATTAATCCTCCGACGAGTCCATTTGCAGGAGATTGAGACATGTTGCTAAAGTTGAATTCTTCACGTAGCCTCTCGTGATCATGCATGTGAGTTTCACGTAGGATAGAAAGAGAAGGTTTATGGTTGTCTAATAAAGACCTAAAATGTCTCTTAAACTCCGGATTATGAGAACCCCTACAATTCCAAACTAGAAAGTTCATGTATGAATTAGGGTTCCTGGGGTGCAACGAAGGATTCTGAGTCACTGGAGGATCCAGACTCAGTGGAAGCTGAAGAAGTGTTGGTATGATTACCATAGCATACTTTCCTACTTCGGGATTGGTGGTCGGTCAAAAATTGATACTGCATGTAACCATTTCTGCTGGACACTTGAGGATAAACTTTTTTTCGAACTGTTCTTTTAGGTTGTAAAACTGAATCCTTTTTAACCACCAAAATTCTGTCCTTGTCTCCCTCATTTCCGCAAGAATTGCTGCCAACTCCTCTCTTGTCTCTTTGTCTAGTTCTTGTGGAGATGGAGGTGGAGAGTGGACAGAATTATTTGGTGGAGTAAGACTCTCTAGGGGACTGAGAGGGATAGAATAAGGTGAGAGGGGATCGAATGTTTCCGGTGGTTGAAACCATGAGGAAAATACCTGGCCCATGTGGTGGGGTGGGTAGAAGGGTAAGAGAATTACTGTTTGCTCCCATGTAGGACTCATCTAAGCCATTTTATGTGACCATGGATGTTGTGTGGACGTTGAAGCTTGTTGGTCCATCGGCAGAGGGGTCTGTGTTGTATACCATTGGTTCAGATTGAACGCCTCCATTCCCAACCTCACTCCCTCTGTTACTATCTCCGCTAGACGTGTTGGATTTTGGATCAACAGCACCACCTCTTGGTTGTTGAGTTGTAGGGTAAATATCAGTACATAACCCTGCAACCCCATTTCTAGCCAAGATTGAAGAGGGAGATCATTTGTCATCGCTTGAGAAGTGTAAATCAGAGGTGAGGAGCTCTGAGGTAATTGAGGACCAGTCATCGTGAGACGAGGTAAGTGGAAGAATTGGTTTCTGGTTCTTATGTTTTGACCCATCCCTATAAAAGTTGGCCTCTGCATTTTCTAAAGAGACTTGGTGTTGCTGTGAAGCAGAAGTGATATTAGCAAGAGTGTTTTGAGTTTGACTGTTTTGAGTTAGGGATGGGATAACAAACGTATTTGAGGTTTGAATAGATAGAGTAGAGGATTGATCACGATGTCCTTCACATGGTAACTCATCATTTTGTTTATCTTGGTTTTGAGGAAGTTTAGATTGAGAAGGAACAAAGTTTGCTGTAGCATGCAAAGTTGTTACTGTGTTATTAATCATCGGAGTCGATGTGTCTAGCGTAGGTCTAGTTTCTACCGATTTGTCTTTGTTTGATTGGTTTTGGTGTATAAAGGCTTAGTTACCTAGCATCTTTTGAGTATGTGGTATACAGTCTTGGAAAGACGTGTGAGAGTTAATAAAAGATAGTGGTTGAGGAGCTAAATCGTTAGCCTTAGGAAAAGATTGATTGGTTGATATGGACAGCCTTTTTGCATGGTTAAGTAATTGAGTAATGCTTAATAGTTGTGTCTGGAGGGATCTGTTGTCCGAATTCTAAACTAATGGGCCTTTGGTGAAAAGGTTGTAGTCGGAGTCCAAAGGTCCAGTATTGAGCAGCATATTAAAATTGTTGTGTAATTTCATATTGGGCTGACTCAAATTCCCTTGCCCTTTTAAGTTGACCCGGCCGAAGCTAGATAGAGTGGGGTTAGCAGACTTACCTGGTAGTGCTCGCACCGCCTCTAGCACCTCTATAGCCGCCCTTGTAGCTGCATGTTCCTTTCCCAGTTACGCTTTTTTGGATTGTTAAGAATTCTTCTTAGCAAAACTACCGTTTTCCACTCATTATCCTTCGACTGTGTAGTAGAATTTAGTTTGATCGCCTCTTGTTGGTTATCAGTTTGTTTCTGCTCCTTGGATACCATAATGACCTCAAGACAATTAAGAACTGGATGTCCAAATTTGCCACAGTGCGTACAAAGCAGGTTCAGCCCTTCATAGAGAAGAACTTGTCTATGGAAACCTAAGTATAGATGTGTTTTTACGATTTTTCCAAAGGCACTTCAATACATATACGAGCATACCTTCCTCGTGTAGTAGTTGATGCGCAAGTGTCAATCTTAAGTAGTCTTCCTAACTTTGATCCAATCCGACTTAGTATTTCTAGATCATAAAACTCAGTAGGTAACTCTGACATGCGGACCCATATAGCTGAGTATGTGAGTTGAGTGGATGAAGCTTTAAACTTTGGCTCTCATCCTCGTACCGTTAGGAAATAACTAAGTATGAACCAAGGACCTCCATGTAAAGCTTTGATCATGTTTTCCTCTTTTTGGAACTTAATGAGGAAAAAATCAGACCCTAGATCAATTAAAGGAAGCACCTCCGTGGGTTTCCATAGGTTCATAAGCTTATCATACATTATTTGGTGCATAATTGTTTTTCCAAAGAGCTTAACGATAACATAGTACTTCCATGGTTCGTAGAAGTGAGACTTATCAATTGAGGAAATTGCTATGAATAAGTCTTCATCAGTAGTATTATGAAGCAGTTCATCAGTTAAGTCTAGGTTATTTAAGGAGTGAATTAGGTTGGTTGATAGAAAAGGTAGAAGATGTTTTTCGCTTAGTAGGGTTTGTAGAAAAGAAGGTGTTAGGAATTGCTGGTTTACATCGTCTATTTGCATGGTTCCTAAATCAGATGGTTCTGAAGTTTGATTACGTTGATCTGTTTGTGTAAGGAAATCATCCATGAACTTTGGTGTTTATGAGAAAGTGTAAGGTGGCAGAAGTTGTGTTCTAGCGTTAGTATGCAATGTTTTTACATGGCAGCGTTTTCTTGCAAAAAATGCTTGTACTACTATAAAATAAGTCATACTTACATTAAGTAGATATGTTAAAAATTTATAAATATACTGTGGCAATATTATAGAAGCTTCTTTGGACAAGTGTTTAGGCCTTCTAGAAGATTACAATACATGGCAAGATGCATGCAAGAACCTTGACAAATGGCAAGAAAAATCTTGAGCCTTTTTGCCTATAAAATGGTCTTTCCATAAGACAATTTTCATGATCAGACATATTTCATGCGTCTCTCTTTTCTTCCTTCCAAATTTTTTTTTCTATATTATTTAATTAACATTACACATATTAGTTGGTCGTCCTTTTTTCCTTCTAGCTGGATTTGTGTATTATTTAATTTTGTTGATTCATGTATCCTCCCTAATAGAGGTAGGGTTGTTTAATCCTGGGGAAACATTTCGCATTGCTGAAATAGTTTCTTAGGACAGTGCCCAGCACGACTCAAGCCAATTACTGTATTTTCGCTCACAAATAATATTATTGCAATATTATTATTGTTGTTATTTTCAGTATCATTTTCCTCAATCTAAGAAACTATGGCAAGTAATACTACTACGGAAATTTTTTATGGTGCTACCAATTTTGGTGTTGTCTCTACTGCTACTTTTCCAGATGTCTTGCCAGATATCCGTTGCATTGCAAATATGTTATTGCATCCACAACCTCGGCAGACACTAATGTCGAAGTACAGGTATGTAAATAGACATGGTTACACATCCAATGCTAATATTAAAACCTTCAAGAAAAATGCACCTCAATGCAATAGTAGAGTTGGGATAAATGACAATCTCGCTAAGTCAAAATTAAATTTGACTAAAGCGGATAATATAATTATTGCGATCATTTTCCAAATAAATAATGTGGCCAGTGTGAGAGATTGGGTGATAGAATCTGGTGCTACTAGGCACATTTGTGCAAACAAAAATAAATTTTTGTCTTACACCCAAGTTGAGGAAGGAGAAGAAACTATTTATCTTGGTGACTCAAGAACAACTCGTGTTCTTGGGAAAGGAAAAATTCTTCTCAAACTCACATCTGGTAAAACTCTAGCATTGAGTGATGTATTGCATGTTCCTAATATCCAAACTAATTTGGTTTCTGTGGAGTTATTAGGAAAAGTTGGAGTGAAGGTTTCATTTGAAACTAATGAGGTAGTATTAACCAAAAATGATATTTTTGTGGGCAATGGATATTGTGATCATGGTGTATTTGTGCTAAATATTTCTGATACTAGCAATGAAAATGCATCTTCTTCTGCTTATATGATTGAGTCAATTTCTTTGTGGCATGCTAGACTAGGACATCCTAATGTCGCGTATATAAAGAAAATGCAATCGCTAGGATTAATATCTTATTTAGACTTAAGTAATATTTACAAGTGTGAAATATGTGTTGAAACTAAAAGTACTAGAAAAACATATTTTTCTGTAAATAGAGAAACTGAATTGTTATCTTTAATTCACATTGATTTAGGCGACTTAAAGCAGACTATGACTAAAGGTGGTAAAAGATATTATGTGACTTTTATTGATGATTTTTCTAGATATACTAAGTTGTATTTGCTTAGAAATAAAGATGATGCTTTTAATGCTTTTATTTCTTATAAAACTGAGGTTGAAAATCAACTTAGTAGAAAAATCAAGAGAATTAGATCGGATAAAGATGGAGAATATTTAACTTTAAATGACTTTTGTGAAAAGAATGGAATGATTCATGAAGTAACTCTGCCTTATTCACCTGAGTCAAATGGAATAGCTGAAAGGAAAAATAGAACATTGAAAGAGATGATGAACTCTATGTTAGTTAGTTCCAATGCTCCTGATAATTTGTGGGGTGAAGCTATTCTATCTGCATGTCACTTACAAAATAGAATACCACATAGAAGAACATGCAAAACTCCTTATGAATTATGGAAGGGTTATAAACCTAACTTGAAATATTTAAAAGTGTGGGGGTGCCTTGTTAAAGTTCTTTTGCCTGAACCTAAAAAGAGAAAAATAGGTTCTAAAACTGCTGATTGCATGCTAATTGGATATGCAGAACATAGTGCTGCATATAGATTTCTTGTTTTAAAAAGTGATGTGCTTAATTACAATGCTATAATTGAAACAAAGAATGCTGAGTCCTTTGAATATATTTATCCATTATCTGATAAAATTTCTCATAAACCTGTTGAAACAAATAATGAAATTACCTCTAACGAGAAACTGAGAAGGAGCAAAAGGCCTAGGAAAGAATATTTTTCTTATGCAAATGATTTTCAAACTTTTCTTGTCGAAAATGAACCATCAAATTATTTTGAAGCTATATCTTCTTCAGATGCTAAATATTGGAAAGAGGCAATAAAAGTTGAAATTGATTCCATTATGGAAAATAATACATGAATTTTAACTGATTTACCTCCTGGTGCAAAACCTATTGGTTGTAAATGGATTTTCAAAAGAAAATCTAATCCAGATGGATCTTTAGATAAATATAAAGCTCGATTAGTAGCAAAAGGTTTTTCTCAAAAATAAAATATAGATTATTTTGATACATTTGCACCAGTGACTAGAATTTCTTCTATTTGAATTTTAATTGCCTTAGCTTCAATCCATAAGCTTTTTATCCACCAAATGGATGTGAAAACTGTTTTTCTAAATGGTGATTTAGAAGAAGAAATTTATATGACTCAACCTGAAGGCTGTGTCATTCCTGGACAAGAAAATAAAGTTTGTAAATTAATTAAATCTCTTTATGGACTTAAACAAGCTCCAAAGCAATGATATGAGAAATTTGAACAAATCTTATTGACAGATGATTTTTCTTTAGTGGAGGTGGATAAATGTGTTTATACTAAAGTGGTAGACAATGATTACGTGATAATATGCCTATATGTTGACGACATGCTTATATTTGGTACAAGTTTAAATATTGTACAAAGTACTAAATTATTTTTGTCTTCTAATTTTGATATGAAAGATCTGGGTGAAGTAAATACAATATTGGGAGTGAAGATGGAATAATGTTGTCACAAGAACATTATGTTGAAAGACTTCTTAAGAAGTTTGAATATTTTAATATCACATTTGTGAGCACTCCTTTTGATGCTAACTCTAAATTGAAAAAGAATAATGGTGACCCAGTTGCTCAGTCTAAATATGCTCAGATTATTGGGAGTTTGATGCATTTAATGAATTTTACAAGGCCTGATATACCCTATGTTTTGTGTAGACTGAGTAAATATACTCATAATCCCAATAGAGAGCATTGGTCTGCATTAGATAGATTAATGAATTATGGTATCCTATATAGTGGATTTCCTTCCACTTTAGAAGGGTACAGTGAGCAAACTGGATCTCTGATTCAGATAAGATAAAATCCACTAGTGGATATGTATTCACCCTTGGTGGTGGTGCAATATCATGAAAAACGGCTAAACAGACGATCATTGCTAGATCGACTATGAAATCAGAGTTTGTAGCTCTAGAGTTAGATGGTTCTGAGGCTGAGTGGCTAAGAAACTTCTTAGCTAATATCCCTTTAATAAAGGACGTATTGCCTCCTGTGTCAATATACTGTGATTGCCAAGCGGCAATATCTATAGCAAAGAATAAATCTTATAATTGTAAAAGTAGACAAATGAAACTGAGACATGATGTCATAAAACAGCTGTTGAGAGATGGAATAATTTTCATTGACTATGTGAAGTCAGAGATAAATTTGGTCGATCCTCTGACTAAACCCGTGGGAAGAAAATTAATTCTTCAAACCTCAAAAGAGATGGGGTTAAGGCCGACACGTTGTCAATAGAGATGGTAACCCAACCTATGTGATTGGAGATCCCATGAAGTAGGTTCATATGGGTAATAACAAGTCAATATTGGCACTGATGCACTAAAAGAGAGTGCTTGACTTATAACTAGTTGGGAGCCTGACTTATAACTCTTAATGAAATTCATAATCCTTTATGGATGGTGTATTTAAAAGCAGTATACACTTGATGAATTCACCTATATAAGAGTGGAGTGGGCCGCTCCTGTGAGATTTTGGCCTAGTCTCTAAAGCTCTCATGAATAACCAGGCACGCGCATGGCCTATTGGGCGCAAAATCGCGTTGAACAGCAAAATTACCGGGGGTGAAAATGTGATTGATAAAATCTCTGACTTACAATAAGAATTATTGGTTCATAAAAATATTATATTTCACCAGTAATTCTGTGAGTTAAATTTTATTGGTATAAGTTTGGTTCATAGTCCAGAAGACATCAAACCTATTACATTTGGACCATACAAATCCAGCAAGTTTATTTTTAAAAATCTTTAAAATAGTGGGGACTGTGGCAATATTTTAAAGCTACTTTGGACAAGTGTTTAGGTCTTCTAGAAGATTAAGATACATGGCAAGATGCATGCAAGAACCTTGACAAATGGCAAGAAAAATCTTGAGCCTTTTTGCCTATAAAATGGTCTTTCCATTAGACAATTTCCATGATCAGACATAGGGGTGTACAAACGAAACCGACAAACCGCACCAACCCGATAATCCGAGTCAAACCGAGAAAAAAAATTCGACTATGGTTTGGTTTGACTTGGTTTGATATGGAAAAGAAAAACCCGACCATAATTGGTTTGGTTTGGTTTTAACTAAAGAAAGTCAAACCGAAAC
>MU696304.1:27367-55811 GCA_026770625.1 Nicotiana glauca | reverse complement strand
ATAAGTTATAACATGTATTAAATCGAATATTTAGCCATTACAATAATTTAAGTGACCGTGCTAGAACCACGGGATTCGGGGGTGCCTAACACCTTCCCTCGGGTCAACATAATTCCTTACTTAGAATTTCTGGTTCACAGACTTCACTTGGAAAGTCGAATATTTTCCTCGAATTGGGATTAAAAAAATAAACCGGTGACTTGGGACACCAAAAGCCAAACCTTTCCCAAGTGGCGACTCTGAAATAAATAAATAATCTTACTTCGAATATTGTCACTTAAATTGGACAAACTCCCTTGTGCTCTTATCCCCCGGGGTAGGGCGCGCCAAAAGGAGGTGTGACAATATGTACATAAATTTTATATTCACCGGCTATTTCTCGTATTATCTCATCCCTCGATTTATATTATTACTTGTTGTTTCCTTAGTTTCAATTATCTTATTTCTTTGTTATTTTGTTGTTGTCATTATTCTTGTCTTCGATATTCTCAACATGGCTTCTTAACTACTGTTTTCTTTTCCAAACATACTTTGAAATGATTTTTTTAGCGGAGAGTTTATCGCAAACAACCTCGCTACCTCCATAACATAGGAATACGGTTTGCGTATACACTACTGTTAGAAAATAATGGATGAAATAATTTGGCTTCGATAGTATAATCATTGTACTTAATGAATTTAAGCTTCCCTCTGTGTTGCTATCGGGATAATAGCAGAATTCCTCCAGGATTTTATAAAGCCTTTGAAATTCGAGTTTCAGTAATTAACTTGAATTTTCCATTTCAATTTCCCTCCCAAACATCCTTAAAAATATTCAAATTGTATAAGACAAAGTTGCTTTCAAACACTTCTTCCTTTCTTTCTTTTTCCAATAAGGGACAAAACAACATCTTCTCAAATACTTTCATCAAACACTAACTAATCCAATAATCCCCCACTTAGTTAGTGATTGATGTTGTTTATAAGCTTCATGCACATTATTTTTCGATTTAAACCTACTACTTGTATAAATTATTCAATACCTTATTGAATTTGACGATTAAATTAAATTCTATTAAACCACAATTCATATATGACAAGACGAAGAAAGCCGTATACACATATTCTTACCAACTCCACAACGTGTTCACCGTGAATTTTAGCACCCAATTATAACCTAATGCTACTTCCTGAATTAATAAACACTAATCAAGTTTAAAGAAACATTAAAATATCCTTAACCATAACTACCCCTATAGTACCTAAATCAACGTCAACAAATAAACTCAAAGGGGTTAAATGAGTTATTGCGGGGAATGAATTCCTCCTCAACTAAAATGGGAAACAACTCCAAATATCCCAGTTTTTTTTTGGACAATTACAAAGAATGATTCATGAATAGTTTAATCAGTTTAAATAATTTATATGCAGAAGCTATCCCGAGCAGCTATCTCGGAAATCAAGAAGAAAAGAAATTAAAACTCACTTTATAATTGTACAATCAAAGCGAATAAGCTGTCCAGGAAGAGAGAAGACTAAAAGAGATAAGGAAAATTGGAAGAGGAGGTGAGCAGCACCGGGAATTTTGATGAAGAAACAGGCATAGAAGTAGATGAGATGTTCGTTTGAACGGTGTAAAGCAAACGTGTCAAAACTAAAGTAATGTTACCACGTGACTTTTGCCAAAATATTTGCAATTTTTCCATAATACCCCGGATGACCCCAAGCTCCTCAAACTATCGCTTATTAATAGGCGTAATGACTTCCTTACCACTTAAACTTGTACCGAATTTTAAAGTCGATATACAAACTTACGTTATTTCCATTTGGACACTCAAACTCACATATCTGGTAACTAATAAACTCATTTGACCGTTGACCATGCACATGTAGTAGTGACATAAATGATGTGGACAAAGTGTGTGCAAGTCAGAAAAATTACGCGCGTCACTACAATAATTTTGATTTAAAAAAAACTAGAACAAAGAAAAATACAAATTAAAAAGAAATAAATAAACCAGGCTCAATTTCCCTTCACCCCCTGTGTTCTTTTCCCCCATTATCGTCCCGCCCCCCACCTCCCCTTTTTTTTCTTTCTCCCCCTCTCTAATCTACCCCCTTCCTCCTCTCTTTGTTTTTCAAAATCCAAGTAGAGATAGTGAAAAATAAAGAATAACAGTGGATTATCTCAAAAATTTTATGTCAATCACTTCTCTTACATTAACTCCCTCTCCCCTTTTTATATCCAATCTCAAACCGGGAGACAGATAGAGAAACGCGAAATATCAGCAAAAAATATCAAGTTTTGTGTAGAAAATTCCATTTACAGAGACCGACTTCTTCCCTCTTTACGATTTCACCATTTATGTCCTTCTTTAAGATAGCCTAGCCGGCTCACAATAGTATTAGGCGGCCTCCACTGTTTTAAAATTATGGATTCCTATAAAAAAAATTCTGAATTCCAAAATTAAATTTATTTTTCTAGTCTAACCATGAGCATAGTGGTGTTGTGAATTTGATTTAGAAATAAGATAGAAAGAATACTGAAGAAAAGGAAGAAAAAAAAAAGACGAAAAAATAAGGAAAGGAATGGAGGTTGGTGAACGGAAATGAAGGGAGAGGTGGGTGAACGGAGGGAAGTGTCAAGTCTTTTTATCTCTTTCTTTTTTTCTGTTTTTCTAATTTGTAACTTCTTTTTTGGTTATTTAGTATTTAAGAATAGCACCCACAAATAACACATGTCAAGTGATAAATAGTCTAATATACGACGTATTGTACATGACGTCGGAATTGATATACACGCACTATTGGATGTATTTATTTATATTCATTCCTTCAAGTTCGAGTGTTTAAATGGGAAAATCTAAAGTTCATGTATCGGCTTTAAAATTCGGTACAAGTTTAAGTGGTCAGGAAGCCATTAAGCCTTATTAAGAAGAGGAATCTATCTATTTCCTACTGCAATTAATTACTACTCAATTTGTTGTCATATCTCTAAAAAAACAAAAGTTAAGAAAATGGCAAAATTATATGAGAATGAACGGCCAGTAAAGGCATTTGGATGGGCAGCTAGAGATACTTCTGGTGTTCTTTCTCCTTTCAACTTTACTAGCTAGAAGGTATTATTTTATTCTTTTATCCTAAATTTTAGCTAGCTTTTTTTTTAGTTAAATTTATTCAGCTTTTCTGTTTTATGAGTGGTATTATGGCTATAGAAAACTCTAAAATGGGGATAATTTGGTTTGGATTAATTATGGGTGCAGAGCCACAGGTGAGAAGGATGTGCAGTTCAAAGTTATGTATTGTGGAATTTGTCATTCTGATCTTCAGCAGCTCAAGAATGAATGGAGCGATAGCATATATCCAATGGTACATGGGTTAGTTTCCATTTTCTTATCTTTTAATTATTTATTTGCATTTGATGTGTACTCTAACTTGTGATAACATGGAGTTTAACAAAAAAATGGGATTTTAGCTAAAGTTAGAATTTAGAAGAACTCGGGTTACTGATAATCAAGAAAAATAAATAATACCAATGTATATTTTAATAGTGTTTCGTGTCTGTATAACTAATCATCTATCTCCTTTTTATAGGTACCTTTAAGAATATACGTTTTGCTTGAATCATAATGAGGCTATTATGAGTAATTAAAGATATTGAATGCTATGTTACACAATCATTTATATTCAAAATATATTCTCTAACGTATTCAGCATTTAATGCCCATTAAATGTTGTATCTACACTCTTTTCTATAGTCAGATTCATTCCTTATGATTCTCGGATATATATGACTTAAATAGGTGCGGGCGCCGTGTTACTTATTTGATGTCCCGTGCCTCTTCCTCCTTCTTTGATCGTATCTGTTGTAACTCCTGACTCATAACTAATTGTGATTCTTTGACCATTTGACCAATTCACGTGTCTTGACACGTCACCTTTATAGGACGTGACTGTTGTAACTCCTGACTCGTGACTAATTGGTAGCACATCCACTCCTTCTCCTAGTTCTGGTCCCTCTTCTAGGACTAGAGGTTCTTTTCTCAGAGGTCTTCTTCTAGGAATAAAGAACCTTCTGAGCCCCTACGTGAGCCCCTACGTGAGCCTCTAGTTGAAGAAATAGTCCCAACATAAATTTCTTTTTACCATGATAGAGAATCTCTCAGGACCCAAGTTGCCACATTAGATCGCGCTGATGCTTTCTCCACTCAAATCACAGAAGTTCTAACTCCTATAGTTCGTAAAGATTATCACTAGAGTGATGTTTTTCAAATTATCATTCCTAACCCAAATCAAAGGATCACTTCTTACATGATTGGATTCTTCTTCGTTTATACATACCATTTCACTCTAGGGTTTAAACCAGTCATTGACCCGGTTATTATAGACTTTTGCCATTTTTTCAACGTTTGTTTGGGTCAAATTGGTCCAAATGTTTGGAGGGCAGTCGCCTGCTTGAGGCACCTCTCTAACATGGCGGATGTTGGCTTTACTTTCCCCCAGCTAATTTACCTCTACTCCCCTAGGCTTTTCCGCAATGGCGTTTTTACCCTAGCAGCCAGGAGCAAGAGGGTATTAGTGAGCCCCAAGGATGACAAAGATCGTGGTTGGTATGCTATGTTTATTGCTTCCCCCACTGCTAGTTTAGCGGGTGAAGAAAATGTTCCCTTCCATGAGAAGCGGAACTTTGCACGTAAGTGTTATATCTTTCTCGTGCCTTTTTCTTTCAAACTTATTAATTTCTCTAATGTCACTTCTTTTCTTTTCCCAGCAACCATGGGTGTTGTGGAGAATGTGCCCAACTTCCGTGGTTGGGTAGAAAGATTGTTGAGAACCGCTTCAATGGAGGGTAGGTCATGGAAAAACCTTTCCAACCATTACGGTTGGAAAGTAAAGACTCATGGTAAGAGTTTCTATTTTTTCTTTCATGTATATAAATATTTTCTTTTATTGTTCTAACTTTTATCCCTCTTTTTATCAGGATTTGCTTTTCGAGGAGTTACTGCTGAGGCAGTTATGGCCTCTCCTGACTCTTTGGGTACTCGTACCTCTTTAGCCCAAGAAATAGTCCTGGCTTCTTCTTCAAAAAGAAAAGCTACTGAAGAAGAAGACTTAGAGGAAGAAGATGAATGCTCTCTGGTGACGAGACCACAAGCTAGAAGACACATCATCTTTGATGACGAAGTTGAAGTCTCCCCTCATCTGTCTCTTACCGAGCCTGTTGTTACCCCAGTTATCATTCATGATGATGGCATCACTCCTCACGATACTCGTGAGTCTATTGATCAACCTTTTGACAGTAGTTTTGGTAGTGGAAATTTAGGGCCTGTTCTAGATGAACTTCCCTTGTCTTCTTTTTCATCTCCCGTACCTGTGATTGCTTCCTTACCTGCACCAACCGTTTCTGATCCTCCCTCTACTATTTTTACTCCTTCCACCGCTCCTCCTTTGACAATTCCGCCACCTATCATTCACCATACGGAGGTGGGTTCTTCAAGTAGAAGTACTGCTATAAGGAGCGTAACTATTGAAGTTCCTGCTAATAACAACCTCTTGAGAAAGTCAGGTCAAGCTGATATTTGGCTCGAGCCTTTATTTCGCCTAATCGAGAAAGCAAAACTTGAAAGCCATAGTAGCCTGACTCTTATGAACGACATAGTGCATGCCACTTTGAAGGTATTTTCTTTCCTTCTCTTCTACTTTGTAAAAATTTCTATCTCCGGGATTCTTCCCTTCTTTTTTCCTTAGGCCAATCTTATTGGCACTGAGATGATGAACAAAATATCCTTCTTGGAGAAGGTAGCACGTGATTTGGAGAAGGCGGCTCATGATGCAGAGAAGGCTGCTCGTGATTCTCAGTTGGAAGCAAACAATTGGAAGGAACAATTTGACAATGCTTAAATTAACATGGAGGATTTACAAGAGAGCAGGAGTACCTTAGAACAACAAGTATGAGCGTTAACTTCAGAGCTAGCGGTTGTCAAGGCTTCCTCGAGCCAAGCTGAGAAGGAAAAAGAACACCTTGAATCCTCCTTTTCAGAACAACTATCCAAGGCTAGCGAAGAGAATAGGGCATTGAAGGCTCTGTTGGATCAAAAATAAGTTTACGCTAGAGAACTTGTGCAAAACTTAACTCAAGCACAAAAAGACCTTCGCGTCTCTATTGATAAGGTACGTGCTTTAGAGAGCTCTTATACTTCCCTTCAAGCTTCTTGTAATTCCGCCTTGGCCAAAAAGGAAGAGCTCAAGGGTGAGGTTGCTGCTTGGGAAAAGGATTATGAGATCCTTGAAGAAAAATTTGATGTTGAGGTAAGTTGGGCTTTTTTGAATTCTCATCGTGATACCCTACTTGAAGTTGGGCAAGAAAACTTTGACCTGGAGAATGAATTAGCTAAGGTCAATGAAACCATAGAATAAGCTCAGCAACCGCAGGACTTCCCTTCTCCCGTGATTGAAGCTCCCGTGGTTGAAACCTATACGGGTATTGCATCTTCTTCAAGCCCAATCGAACCTACTACCACAAGCCAAGTTGAAACCACATCTGCTGAAGCCCTTACTCAAGTTGAGCATGTTGTTGTAAATCAAGATCAACCCACAACCGTTGATGCTCCTGTCCAAGTTGAGCCCGTTGCTGTTGATGCATCTTCTTCAGTTCCCACATCTTCTTAGTAAAAAATTTATCTTGAATTCCTTTTTTTTTGCAGGTATCACTTTGGAAAGTTGTGTTAGAAACCCTTGACTTCATCTAAGGGTTTATATTTAAAAAATTGTAACCAAACCCTTAGCTCCATTTAAGGGTTGGTTTTTGGAATGCAAGTCCCCAAGTCTTTTGTGGGGCAGTTTGTATAAACAATTTCATATTTTTATGACTAAGTTCTTACTTAGTCTTAAGTATTTAAGAAACTTTTGAAGTTATTATCTCATACTTCTGTTTATTCTATTCTTGCCTTTATTTTTAAGGACTTATAGAATAGTTTGCATTTTTGTTCTTTAAAAATGCTTCTATTAATCTCATGACTAAATAGTTTTAAACTTGAGTTTTATAAAAGAGGGCCCTTTTATATTTCGACACCTAATGAAGAAGACTTCTCAACTTCATAATGGTGTTGGCATACGATAAAAGAAATAGGAACACACATGTTTCTTTGAAATATCATTGACAAGTTTTTATTTTAAATCTTGACAAGTGTTGAATAATATTTTACATGTATTTGAATTACATCTATAACTTTCTCGTAACTGTTTTTCCTTGTAACAGATTTTTAGAAAAAAATAATAAACACGAGGTTTTTCATTAAAACCCATTTCAGAACAATAAATGCAAGGTTTTTCTTTATAACTTGCTTTAGTACATAGCCTTTACCCTAACTACAGTAAGGTTTTCTTTAGCCTTGGCTCGTGACTTCGTGTGACTTTACTCTGCACTTGACTTTTTTAGGCTTGATTTTTTTTTTCAATCTTCTCTGCGTTCTTTATACATACTTGTGTATATTATGTAGTCCCCCAAGTGTTTGAGTTTTGAAGTATGAAGCCTCGAGCACTTGATAGTTTCTCTCATCTGGTCCTTTTCTTGAAAAGGAAAAACATACAGGAATCGGAGGGGCGATTATAGACGAAGACTACTTAACCCGTTTAAATTTCTATCAGAATAATTGTAACCCTAGGCCAGGAATTTTAGGTTATTCCGTGTGCCTTACAGGTCGTGACTCATCATTTAGTACGGGCTAGCTTTTTGCCTATCATCTAAAATCGTTAGTAAAATTTTAACAATTCAAAAAATTAAACGCAAAATGTTGATACCTGACCGTGGGTATTCCTTAGAAGTAATATCTCTTGAAATGAACAACATTCCAATGTGAAAATAGTACTTTGCCATCCATTGTCTCCAATTCATATGCTCCCCTTCCTACAATATCACGAACTCTATAGGGTCCTTCCCAAGTTGGACTCAACTTACCTGTGCCGGCTGCCTTTATAGATTGAAAAACCTTTTTAAGCACAAAGTCCCCAATTTTGAAGAATCTGAGGCGTGCTTTCCTGTTGTAATATCGTTCTATAACTTGTTTTTGTGCTTCCATTATTATTAATGCAGCTTCTCTCCTTCCTTCAAGTAAATCTAAATTGACCCGCATCTCCTCGTCATTAGATTCTTGTGTCGCTTGTGTGAACTGTGTGCTTGGTTCTCCTATCTCAACCGGAATCAAAGCCTCAGCTCCGTAAATCAATGAAAAAGGTGTTTCTCCTGTGCTAGTTTTTGCAGTTGTGCGATATGCCCATAAAACTCCGGGTAACACTTCAGGCTAGTTACCTTTTGACTCCTCTAATCACTTCTTTAAATTATTGATAATAACCTTGTTTGTTGAATCTGCTTGCCCATTACCCACCGGATGATAAGGTGTTAACGTAATCCTTTTAATTTGCCAACTCTAAAAAACGCTGTGATTTGAGCTCCGATAAATTGAGGGACATTGTCACATACGATTTCCTTTGGTATACCAAATCGGTATATGATATTCCGCCAAATAAAATCTTTGACTTCCTTTTCTCGCACCTGTTTAAATGCTCCTGCCTCCACCCTTTTAGTAAAATAATCAGTAAGTATGAGCAAAAACTTTACCTATCCTTTCGCTTGAGGTAATGGTCCTACTATATCCATTCCCCATTTATTAAATGGCCACGGTACAATAACTAGATGTAATAATTCTGTAGGTCTGTGCATATCGTTACCGTACCTCTGGCATTTATAACATTTAGCCACGAAACTTTCTACTTTTTCTTCCATTTTAGGCCAATAGTATTTTGCTCTAATCAAGGTTCTTACCAGTCACCTTCCACCTGCGTGATTCCCACAATGCCCCTCATGTATTTCTCTCATTACATACTCCGCCTGCGAAGGTCCGAGGCATCTTGCTAAGGGACCACTGAATATTTTTCGATATAAATTACCTTGCTTTAAACAATATCGAGCAGCCTTTTTTTGCAGCGCATGGGCTTTTTTCTTATCATAAGATACGGTACCACACTACAAAAAAGAAACAATCTCGTTTCTCCAATCCAAGTTAAATTATTAAAGTTTACCCCATTCTTATCAGGATCGAGAACTAGGTGAACTAAATGTATAACTGAGGCGTTTGCATCACTTGCCACATCAGCTGTAGATGCAAGATTAGCTAGGGCGTCTACTTCAACATTTTCATCCCTTGGTACTTGTATGACTTTCCAAGTTTCAAATTTCTTTATCAGTTCCCGTACCTTTTCTAAGTACTACTGCATCTTTGTTTCCCTAGTTGTATAAGTCCCCAACATTTGACTGACCACGAGTTGTGAATCACTCTTGGTTATAATCTGATTTATGCCAAGTTCTCGTGCCAAGTTCTCGTGCCAATTCTAGACCTGCGATCACAGCTTCATACTCCGCTTCATTGTTAGTTATGGAATGACATTTAATAGCTTGTCGAATAGTTTCACCCGTATGTGGTACCAAGACAACCCCTAAACCTGCACTTTTTACGTTAGATGAGCCGTCAGTGAATAAAGTCCAAGTTCCTAGGTTAGGACCACTTAAAACTTGCAGTTCTTTTTCTGCTTCTAATTGCATCCCTTGGCTAAAATCAGCTGTGAAATCGGCTAATGCCTGTAATTTTATTGCTGTTCTAGGTTGGTACGTGATTTCATATTCACTTAACTCTATGGACCATATGGCCAACCTGCCTGATAATTCATGCTTATGCAATATATTACGTAAAGGATATGCAGTTACTAAAGCAATAGGATGACACTGAAAGTAAGGTCTTAACATCCTAGATGCCATGATTAATGCAAGTGCAAGTTTTTCTAACTGAGGATACCATGTCTCTACATCTAACAAAGACGTACTAACATAATAGATAGGGGATTGCTTACCTTGTTCTTCTCGAACCAAAACGGCGCTTACCGCAACTTCTGAAATAGTAAGGTAAATGAGAAGTCTTTCCCCAACCTTTGGTTTTGCTAGAAAAGGTGGATTTGATAAGTATGTTTTCAAATTCCTGAGTGCTTGTTGACACTCTTCATTCCATTCAAAATGGTTCTGCTTTTTAAGGACTGTGAAGAATTTAAAATATTTCTCTGATGATTTAGAAATGAATCTTCCCAAAGCTGTGATTCTCCCTATTAATCTTTGAACTTCTTTTTGTTTGAAAGTATATCAGGGATTTCTTCAATGGCCTTAATCTGTGCAGGGTTCACTTCAATACCACGATTAGAAACAAGAAAACCTAAGAACTTACCTGATGCAACACCAAATGCCCATTTTCAGGGTTTAACTTCATATTATACTTTCGCAAAATTTTAAACGTTTCAGACAGATGCGATATATGATCTCCTGAATGCTGAGTTTTAACGAGCATAAAATCTATGTATACCTCCATAGTCTTACCTAAATGTTCTTGAAACATTTGGGTTACTAACCTATAATACGTTGCACCTGCATTCTTTAGACCAAAGGGCATTACTTTGTAACAGTAAGTCCCCCTGTCTGTTATGAAGGAAGTTTTTTCATCATCTCCTGGATCTATTTTAATCTGATTATACCCTGAATATGCATCTAAAAAACTTAATAGTTTATGACCCGCAGTTGCATCAATCAATTGATCTATGTGCGATAGTGGAAAAGAATCTTTAGGGCAAGCTTTATTAAGATCTGTGCAATCTACACAAACTCGCCACTTACCGTTCTTCTTTGGAACTACAACAGTGTTAGCTAACCAGTTAGGATACTTTACCTCACGAATAGAACCAATATTTAGCAATTTTTGGACTTCTTCTTGAATCACCTGAGTCTTGAAAGTTACTTGCTTTCTTTTCTTTTGCTTGATTGGAGGATATGATGGATCTTCATTTAGTTTATAAGTCATCACTTCCAATGGTATCCCTATCATGTTAGAATGGGACCAAGCAAAATAATCTGCGTTAGCTTTTAAAAATTCAATCAACTTACGCTTAACCTCCGGACTAAGATTGGCTCCTATATACACTTTTCTCTCTAACCAGTGTATAAATAAAACCACAGCCTCAAGCTCTTCTATCGTTGTTTTGATGTTTTTATTTTCTTCTGGTTCTTGAATGGTATTAGGTCTTGAATCCACATCTGTTTGACCTTGTTCAATTGAGGTTGACGCCATGTTATCCTCAACTGAATTCTGTAATTGTTATTTTTCTTCACCCTTAACACTTGAATCTGCCACGGAGTTGATGCTCCTGGATGTTTGTTGATCGCCCCTGATTTGACATATTCCCCATGGCGATGGAAATTTAATGACTTGATGCAAGGTTGATGGAACAACGTCCATGTCATGGATCCATGGCCTCCCAAGAATCACGTTGTAAGCCATTTCCATATCTACTACCTGAAATTTGGTATCTTTGACAACGCCTTCTGCGAATGTAGTGAGTATCACCTCCCCTTTCATTAAAATATAGGAGTTGTCAAATCCTGACCAAGTATGCGCTTTTGGAACCAATTTATCTTCGGCTTGCATCTCGCGTAATACTAGTATCAAAATAATGTTCACAAAACTACCTGGATCAATCAAAACTCGTTTCACGTTAGTGTCATGTGCAAGTAAAGATATTATTAGTGCATCGTTATGTGGAGTTAATAGACCATCGGCATCTGCATCATCGAATGTAATATTTTCTTCCTCCAATACATACCGCAGCCGCTTCCCATGAGTAATTGTTACTTTGGAAATCTTATTTGCTGCAGTATATGTTACGCCATTGATATCTTTACCCCCACTTATAACGTTGATAGTTCTTTTGGGTGAAGGTGGTTTTGGAGGATCCTACATGTTCTTCATGTATGCTTGTTTACCTTTCTCAGTGAATAACTCAGTAAGATACCCCTGTTTTAGCAAATGATTAACTTCACCCTGCAAAAACCTACAATTTGCTGTTTTATGCCGGTGATCGTTGTGAAATTCGCCCCAATGATCAGAGTTTCGTCCGTTTGGATTTGATCGCATCTCCTTTGGCCACCGTACCTTATCTCTCATGCTTCTTAAAATAGCCACGAGTTCAAAAGTGCTCACATTGAAATTCACTGCCAAACCTTTCCTTCAGACTTCTATATATCATCGTCTCGTGGCTCACGTGTTCTTCGATCATTCCCAAATCTTGAGGATGAGCCTGACTCTTTATTCCTCGATCTGTGATCGTACGTCTGATTGTCCTGTTCTGACCATGAGTCTCTTCCCGCAGGTCCCATGTAAAGCTCGTACCTATTTTTACCGGATATTTTTTGGGCTCTGCACGTCTCGAACTTACCTTTTCTTCTTTTTGAAATTTAGGAACAGTATCTTCCTCAATTCTCAGCATCGTGCTATACCTGTTATAAACATCATTTCACGTCGTAGCTGGGAATTCTCGAAGGCTTTCCTTGAGTTTTCTCGTAGCTTCCGAGCTTTTTGCATTCAAATTACTTGTGAAAGCTATAGCTGCCCAATTGTCAGGTATATGTGGCAATATCATTCTTTCACGTTGAAATCTGTCCACGAATTCTCTAAGCAGTTCTGAGTCCCCTCTCTTGATTTTGAAAATATCCTTCATTCTTTTCTCTACTCTTTGAGCTCCCGAGTGTGCTTTGATGAAAGAATCCGCAAGCTTAGCAAAAGATTATTTAGAATTTTCGGGTAAAAGAGAATACCATGTTAGCTCTTCTTTGGTGAGTATTTCACTAAATTTTTGACTATTACTAATTCAATCTCCTTCTTAGTCAAATTATTGCCTTTTACGCCCGTTGTGAATGCAGTCACGTGATGTTGTTCCATCGTATTTGTAATATCAGGCATTCTGAACTTATTTGGAATTGGAATTGGAGCAGCATTTTGGCTTCCATGGTTGTTGTGAATATCAATCCATATCTACCCTCTTGATTATGGGTGGCACCCCGGTTATCTGCTCTATGCGCTCACTTTGCTCCTTCAGCTTTTTCTGCAAGGTTAGTACTAAATTTTGCAAATCAAAATTAAATACATTACATGGTTCTCTCTCATGTGATTTGCTGGGAGTTCCACCACCGCCTGAGTTAACAAGCCTAGAATGAGGGTTTTCCAAAGTGTTGTTATTCAGGGTAGGAGCGGATGCTGCAATAGGTAATTGATTAACAAGTGCCTCAACGACTTTACTGACTTGAGCTACAATTAATTTATGCAAAGCCTCATCAACAACTTCAGTATTTTCAAATTCAGCATGCTTGTTTACTTGAGACCCTTCAGGAGTACCCTCACGAGATTGTCATGGTGAGCCTCGTGGAGTTGGAACTTGAATGTTAATATTCTGTAGATCTCCCTGATTTTGTTGGTTCATTTGGTTTCCTTGAGTGTTATCATTAATGTTTGCCATAGTTGATTCAACAAGGAAAGTTAAGCGAAGAGACAATAGATTATCAGATTTCCCGTAACGAAACCAATCTGTTTAACCAAAAAATGGGATTTTAGCAAAAGCTAGAATTTAGAAGATCTCGGGTTACTGATAATCAAAAAAAACAAATAATACTAATGTATATTTCAATAGTGTTTCGTGTCTTTACAACTAATCATCCATCTCCTTTTTATATGTACCTTTGAGAATATATGTTTTGCTTGAATCATAATGAGGTTATTATGAGTAATTAAAGACATTGAATGCTACGTTACACAATCATTTACATTCAAAATATATTCTCTAACGTATTCAGTATTTAATGCCCATTAAATTCTGTATCTACACTCTTTTCTATAGTCAGATTCATTCCTTCTGATTCTCGGATATAAATGACTTAAATAGGTGCGGGCGCCGTGTTACTTATCTGATGTCCCGTGCCTCTTCCTCCTTCTTTGATCGTATCTGTTGTAACTCCTGACTCGTGACTAATTGTGATTCTTTGACCATTTGACCAATCCACGTATCTTGACACGTCACATTTATATATAAATATAATTTTTCCCAATACACATGGTAATTAACATTTTTATCAGATTATTGTAATATTTATCATATAGATTTATCTATCACTATAGGACACATAGCTTTTAGTGACGAGCTTCTATGACGACTAATGTAGTTGACTGCCACGGAATAATTCCGAGATGTTAATGAACAAGACGTACTTCTATTTATTGACAATATCTTCCGTTTCGTCCAAGCAGAATCCGAAGTATTGGCCTTATTGGGTAGAATGCCTTCGGCTTTGGGTTATCAACCCACCCTCTTTACCGAAATGGGTTCTTTACGAGAAATAATTACTTCTACCAAAGAAGGGTCCATGGCATCCTGTGGTACATTATTTACCTTTTGGCGAACTAAGCTGACACAAAATCTAATTTTCTTATTATTAGCTTTTTGGTGGCGACTAAGCCTGCCACAAAAGGTAAACAAGTGTGTCAAAATATAGATTTAAGATAGGTCGTCATATCGGGCGACATAGTCTTTTAGTCACTAAAAAGCTTATTTTCCTATAGTGTATAGTTACATTATAATTGATCTATCATCGTCGGTGTATTGAAATTAAACTCTTGCAAAACATGCTTTTCCTTTTGTTGCATCTTCTTATAATTGACGTGAAGGTTTCTACTTAAGCCAAATCAAGGTTTATAGGAGAAAATTAAAGTTTCTGTCTTGGCAAATGGTTACGCTAATTCCATTTTAAGAGTTCTTTAACGGAATGGGAATGATTGAATCATAATTAAATTTGCATTTATCTTTTTCAAGAGATCAGTAGCGGATTTATGTCGATTAAGGATGACATGGGAACTAATAAACTATCTATTCATCACATTCTACCCTTTGGATATTATCAATAAAGTTCATATCTAATACGACTGATATTTCGAATTGCCAATTGTTCCAGATATGAAGTTGTAGGTGTGGTGACTGAGATTGGTTGCAAGGTGGAGAAATTTAAGGTTGGTGACAAAGTAGGTGTTGGATGTTTGGTAAGATCATGTCGCAAATGTGAAAACTGTGACAACAATCTCGAGATTTACTGTCCCGATCATATAATGACATACAATGGTATTTACACCGATGAAACCACCACGTATGGAGGTTACTCTGATATCATGGTAACGGACGAGCACTACGTGGTTCATTGGCCGGAGAACTTGCCAATGGAAGCTGCTCCATTGCTAAATGCTGGAATCACAACTTATAGTCCATTGAAATATTTTGGACTTGACAAACCTGGAATGCATATTGGTGTTGTTGGCCTTGGTGGCCTTGGCCATATGGCTGTGAGATTCACGCCGTGATTTGTCTAGCACAGATATCACGGCTCTTTGTTAATCGTATGCGGACGTTTGGCAATATTGTACGAAGTCTCGTTATTCTAATCGGGGCCCAGTAGAATTATCTCGATGGCTCCGGGGCAGATGCTTTGTTCGGGCCTTGATACGGGTGGTTCCCAGCTTTGATTTTGATTCCTTGTAGTTACGTTCTGGCTCGGAAATCGAAGTGCTCCGTAGCCCCAGTTTTACCCATATACATCCCTGGCTTGCTTATTTATTCAAAAACAAATGAGGCCTCTATGTCATTTTGTTGTATTCATTAGTTTTGTTGAATCCTGAAATATCTTGCATGTATTTCCCTAAACAGTATACGTTCAATATCGTTCTTCAATTCTATCTTTCTAACAATTATAAAAGTGGACTTGTATATGAACATTAAATGACAAGTATATTTAAAATTATTTTAAGGTTTGGATCATCAATTTAGATGCTGAAAATCTTTTCCGAGGGGAAAAAAATATCCCACCGACAGTTTTTATCCCGAATTTCAGTGGATTGAGATTGTCCAGAGTGGTAGGGTCGACGCTGCATTTATTCGTTTGACACACAGTTAAGTCATTATAGTAGATTAGTAGCAGTTTCTTTGATTTGATTTTGATCATGACAAGATAATTAGCTTTTTCTTTAACTACAATTTTGGTCCTCAAATTATTGTTTGTCACTTTTTATTTCTGATTAGTTTTGGAAGTATATTATGTATAATTTTTCCAACAGAGGAAACTATTATATAACAAGAAGTGAAGAAGAGTCGGAAAATGATTTTTTTTCTTCAAATTTCGTCCCAATTTAGGAGGATCTATAGTGTTCCCAGACTTCCCCTTCGGCGTGACTCGAACTCAGGACCTAACGTCGTGGATGGAGGTGCAAATAATTGAATGCATATAGCACAATTTTGACTTCCAAGAGTTGTATAAAATTCAAAGTTGGCTAACCCTAATTAAAAGGAGTATCTATGATTTTAAGAGTATAGGTACCATAATATCTTTATATATATATATATATATATATATATATATATATATATATATATATATATATTATGGTGACCCAAGAGTTAACTCCCAGACTTTCCCTTCGGCGTGACTCGAACTCTGGACCTAACGTCGTGGATGGATGTGCAAATAATTGAATGCATATAGCACAATTTTGACTTCCAAGAGTTGTGTAAAATTCAAAGTTGGCTAACCCTAATTCAGAGGAGTATCTATGATTTTAAGAGTATAGGTACCATAATATATATATATTATGGTGACCCAAGAGTTAACGAGCAAACTATCATTAATATTATTAGCATTATTAGCTAGTTTTCATACTTTGAAAACTATCCCTAATAAAATCATTACTTACTGTTTTGGATATCTTACGTTATATATAACAAGCTAAAAACTATTAAAAAAATTTCATCCATCCTATTGCGTAAATCTTTTTATGTACTTCTATTTTCTCGTAGATATATGTGCATTATTATCTTTGTGAAAACTTTCTTTTTAAGGAATAATTATTGAAACAATAAAGAAAAGAAGCATGAATGTTCAACTAAAAACCTTCTTTATCAATTTATGATTTGAAAATATAATTTTTTTTTACGATGACCCAAGTTATATAATATATAGCAAGCTAAAAACTATTTATGAGGGAGCAAGTAGGAATTGAAACCGGGCCTTTGGGTTAAAGGTGCACGCGTTGACCACTAAGCTAAAGTGTCCACTTATGCAAGAGTTCACGTTTAAATTTCACGGTATAACCAGTTTTCGGACTGGTCAATCAAAAATAGCCAGTGTTTACCAAGTTAATGAAAAATAGTCATCGTTTTGCTGCAATATAGACCGGTCCAGCATAATATACTGGAGTTCGGTGCACTTGTGTACGAACTCCAGGATATTATGCTGGACCGATATACTTTGCTAGCTCCAGTATAATATACTTGAGAGTAGAGCACTGGTGCTCCAAACTCCAGTATATTATACTGGACCATTATACTTGCTGGAACTCCAGTATATTATGCTGGAGTTCTAGTATATTTATGCTGGAACTCCATCATATTATGCTAGAGTTCCAGCATAATATCCTGGAACTCCAATATAATATGATGGAGTTCCAGCATAAATACACTAGAACTCCAGCATAATATACTGAAGTGTTTTCCGGGTTTTGAACAGTATTTTTGCTCAGATTTATCTTTACATTAAAAGTGGCTAAATTTCGATTACTTTTGAAATTGGTCTATTTTTAAACGACCAGTTGTAAATCTGGTTATTTTTCAAAATCTCCCAGAGTTCACACGTGCTTATTTAAGAACAAAATTTAAAAAAAATATAAGTGTTATACATAATTTAGGGAGGGGAACATAGGCTCACATGAACCCATCGCCTCCCGTATAGATCCGTCCCTGCCCTAATTAACTTATATAGAGGAATGTAATCACCTTTTATTTGTTTTTCCTTTTTGATATATATTCGAATCATATGGAAAAAAATACTCCATCCGTTTCAATTTATGTGAACCCATTTGATTGTGCACGAAGTTTAAGAAAAGAGATAAAACTTTTGAACTTGTGGTGTAAAATGAGTCACATATATTTTGTGTGGCTATAAATTATTGCATAAAGGTAAATTGTTTCCAAATAAGGAAATGTGTTATTCTTTTTGGTACGGACCAAAAAGGAAATAAGTTCACATAAATTGAAACGGAGGGAGTAGATCATATGACTACTTGTGTCATAATGCAAGATCATGACACATATTATTCAATTTGATCCAATAAATTTCGCGGACTTGTCTCTCTGACTACGCCAGCTTTAAGCCCAAAAGCGCGTGTATCACGAGAATTTAGGATATACTTCCTCCGTTTCAATTTATGTGAACCTATTTTCTTTTTGGTCAGTGCCAAAAAGAATGACCTCTTTCCTTATTTGGAAACAATTTACCTTTATGCAATGATTTATAGTCATACAAAATATATGTGTGTCATTTTACACCACAAGTTCAAAAGTCTTCTCTCTTTTTTAAACTCCGTGCCCAATCAAATGAGTATCTTATAAAACTTTTACTTTTTTTCTTATTATGTGTTTGGTGAAACGCGACCATACACGGACCCATGCATATATATATACACGTAGCACATTTGTCCCGAGTATATATTATGCCACACAGATCGAAGGAAGATTGTCCCTTAGGTGATATCAAAGGCCGATATATACATAATATCCACAGCCAACGACTTCACTATCTATCTATTTCCTACTGAAATTAATTACTACTCAATTTGTTGTGATATTTCTAAAAAACCAAAAGTTAAGAAAATGGCAAAATTATATGAGAATGAACAGCCAGTAAAGGCCTTTGGATGGGCAGCTAGAGATGCTTCTGGTGTTCTTTCTCCCTTCAACTTTACTAGAAGGTATTATTTGATTCTTTTATCCTAAATTTTAGTTAGCTTTTTTTTTATTTATTTAAATTTATTGAGCTTCTCTGTTTTACGAGTGGTGTTATGGCTATAGAAAACTCTAAAATGGGGGTAATTTGGTTTGGATTAATTATGGGTGCAGAGCCACGGGTGAGAAGGATGTGCAGCTCAAAGTTATGTTTTGTGGAATTTGTCGTTCTGATCTTGAACGACTCAAGAATGAATGGGGCACTAGCATATATCCAATGGTACCTGGGTTAGTTTCCATTTTTTTATTTTTTAATTATTTATTTGCATTTGAATTTAAGTACGTGTAAAAGATGTGCAATCTAACTTGTGATAACATGATAATTAACATTTTTATTTGATTATTAATATTTGTCGTATAGATTTCTCTATCGCCATAGGACACATAGGTTTTATGACGAGCTTCTGCGACGACTACTGTAGTCGCCACTAAAGCTCTATATGGCCGGTCGGAGCGGCGTCCTGTGGCACATTATTTAGGTCGAACTAAGCCGCCACAAAATCTAATGTTCTTATTATTAGCTTTTTGGCCGCGACTAAGCCCACCACAAAAGGTAATCAAGTGTGTCACAATATAGATTTAAGATAGGCCATCATATCGGGCAACATAAACTTTTAGTCACTAAAAAGCTTATTTTTCAATAGTGTATCATGCAGATATTTTTTACATCTAAGTGTATTGAAATTAAACTCTTGCAAAACATGTACTTTTCCTTTTGTTGCATCTTCTTATAATTGAATTGAAGGTTTCTACTTAAGCCAAATCAAGGTTTATAGGAGAAAATTAAAGTTTCTGTCTTGGTAAATGGTTACGCTAATTCCATTTTAAGAGTTCTTTAACGGAATGGGAATGATTGAGTCATATTTAAATTTTCATTTATCTTTTTCAAGAGATCAATAGCGGATTTATGTCGATTAAAGATGACATGGGAACTACTAAACTATCTATTTATCATATGTTACCCTTTGGATATTATCAATACAGTTCATATCTAATACGACTGATATTTCGAAATTGTCAATTGTTCCAGATATGAAGTTCTTGGTGTGGTAACTGAGATTGGTAGCAAGGTGGACAAATTTAAGGTTGGTGACAAAGTAGGTGTTGGATGTTTGGTAGGATCATGTCGCAAATGTGAAAACTGTGACAACAATCTCGAAATTTACTGTGCCGATAATATACTGACATACAATGGTATTTACACCGATGGAACCACCACGTATGGAGGTTACTGCGATATCATGGTAACAGACGAGTACTACGTGGTTCATTGGCCGGAGAACTTGCCAATGGAAGCTGCTCCATTGCTAAATGCTGGCATCACAAGCTATAGTCCTTTGAAATATTTTGGACTTGACAAACCTGGACTGCATATTGGTGTTGTTGGTCTTGGTGGCCTTGGCCATATAGCTGTCAAATTTGCCAAGGCATTTGGAACTAAAGTGACTGTTATTAGTACATCTGCTAGTAAGAAACAAGACGCACTTGAGTGTTTAGGTGCGGACTCATTTTTGGTTAGTCGCGACCCTGACCAAATGCAGGTGAATATTATAACTCATGACTTTATACCTCGATCAATCAATCATCTATGCGTCAATCTTAAACGGGAGTTTCCTATAAGAATAGTAATTTTCATTTATACATGTAAGCAGACTGCAGCTGGCTCGCTTGATGGCATCATTGACACTGTCTGTGCTGTTCACCCTCTTCTTTCATTGATTAATTTGTTAAAAACTCATGGGAAGCTTGTAATAGTTGGCGCACTAGTAAAACCACTAGAGTTGCCTGTATTTCCCTTGCTTTTAGGTACGTTTCTTGAATCGACTCTTTCTTTATATATGTGTGTATATATATATATATATATACCCATGCATTTATACAGAAGTTATATAATTTGATAAACAGGAAGGAAGCTAGTGGCTGGAAGTTGCATAGGAGGGATGAAAGAGACTCAAGAGATGGTAGATTTCGCGGCAAAGCATAACATTACACCAGATGTTGAAGTCGTGCCAATGGACTATGTAAATACAGCTATGGAGCGTCTTGCGAAATCGGATGTTAAGTACCGTTTTGTGCTTGACATTGGGAATACATTGAACAAGAGTTAAGACACTGTTGGGCTTTCAAAATATTCAGCATCCAGCCCAAAACAAAAAGCATAGAGATGGCCCAATTATTTATTTCCTAATAACATTTAGCATTAGTAGCTCTTTGTAATAGTTAGCCAATATTAATTTTGTAGTTATATCTGTAAGACTTGAACCGAGTTACCGGGTCAATATAAATAAAGGAGGGCCCAGCTACATAGAGCAGCCCGTTCATTTTCACCTACTCCACTATGTCGGTCTCTAACAGGAGAGTTCAAGAACCCTAATCCCCCATTAACAAACCTTCAATTTCTTCGATTCTTTCATTGTTAACATGGTATCAGAGTGGTGGATCCGTTTGTCCTCATCTTCTTCTATCGAGCGGTTGTGAGTTCGAGTCTCCCCAAGAGCAAGGTGGGAAGTTCTTGGAGGGAAGGATGCCAGGGGTCTATTTGGAAACAGCCTCTCTACCCCAGGGTAGGGGTAAGGTCTGCGTACACACTACCCTCCCCAGACCCCACTAAGTGAAATTATACTGGATTGTTATTGTTGTTGTTCTTCTTCTATCGAGCGGTGTTACCCCCATTTGATTTCATCAAGTTTCCATTTTGTTGAAGCTTTATGTGTTTTTTTGCTGCTGATTTCGGTCAAGGATGCATTTTTTTTGGATTCGTCTACAATTTCTCGCCATCGACAGTGCTACAATGCTGGTTTACGCTTGAATTTCTGGTATTCGTCGAAGCTATTCTCCAGTTATTTGATCTAGCATTTTTTTGGTGTTCGTCGAAGTTCTTCTCCAGTCATGCATATCCAGACCTTTACTTCTTCAGGTTGCGAAGAAGGCTGGTATTCCTATCTCTTATCTATATTGCTACATACGAATTGTTAGTTCGTATCTTATGGTTATCGATAATTGTTGACAATCGTTTGCTGGGTTAAAGTTTTTTTACTTGAATTGCTGTGTAACTATATTGTGCTTTGTTATCATGACTGGTACGACTGATTTATCTACCAGTATTGGTGGATCTTCTAAGTATACTCTTGACCCTTCCTCCCCCATATTCCTCCTTTCATCTGATGTTCCCGGAGTGTCCCTGGTATCTATCCCTTTTTCAGGGACTGGATTTGGAGGTTGGAGACGTAGTATGATAGTATCCCTGTCCGCTAGAAATAAGATAGGGTTTATTGATGGGTCATGTGTCAAACCTGATGCAAATTCACCTGAGTATATGCAGTGGGATAGATGCAATAACATGGTTATATTGTGGCTGACTAGTTCCTTATCTCCTGATATAGCTAAAAGTGTCCAATACTATGAAACAACTGAAAGTATTTGGAAGCAGTTAAATAGTAGATATGGGAGTGTATATGGGACCAAAGTGTTTGAGTTAAAGAGAGAACTTGCTTCTACTTATCAAGGTTCTCTAGACATTGCCTCATATTTTAACAAACTTAAGAAGATATGGGATGAACTGGGGGTAATGTGCAGTAGCCATGCAAACTCCTGCATTTGTGCACCTAAAGAGGGACTTTAGAAAGAGAAAGAAGAGGACAAAGTCTATCAATTTCTTATGGGCCTGAATGAGGTGTATATGGGTATTAGAAGCAATTTGCTAATGATGTAACCATTACCATCTCTGGATAATGTCTACAATATTCTTCTCCAAGATGAAACACAGAGGAAAATTAATCCAACTCTTCCATTTGTGTCTGAGTCAGCCTCCTTTAATGTCAATTCTGGTGTAAACAAACCTATTCAGCCTTAACCCAACATCCAGTTTCAGGGACACCAAAGGCAATTCATTCAGAGGGTGAACTTTGATCAATCCAAGGCTAATACCTTTTGTAAATATTGTAAGAAATCTGGGCACTTGATTGATAAATGCTACAAGCTCCATGGCTTTCCTTCCACTTTCAAGGCTGCTAAAGGAAGAAGAACAACTACAAATGTGAGCATAAAGTCTGATTCTTCTGCTCCTGAACATCTTCCTGGTAGTCAGACATCTCTCCACGCTGCTGCCACTAGTGATCAAGGTTCTCTAGTACCTGGCTTCACTAAACAGCAGTATTCCCAGTTGATTTCATTGCTGCAGCAAACTCATCTCTCTGATTGTGGGCCTCAACCCAACATAATGAGTTTTGCCAATTTTGCTGGTACTTTACTACCCAAGAGTATCGTTTATAGTTTCAATTCTACTTTGCTGAGTACTTCAGATTCTTTGACTTGGATAGTTAATTCTGGTGCATCTGACCATATGACTTCTAACAAAGACTTCCTTATTAATATCACTCCATTACCTATTCCCCTTCTTGTTTCCCTTCAAAATGGATATAAAGTTAAAGTTACATGCACATGTTCCTTTGTCTTAACTGAGTCTATCATTATTCAAAATGCTCTTTATCTTCCTTCTTTTAAACATAATCTCATCTCAGTGCACAAACTTATAGAACAATTTGATTGCTTAGTTCAGTTTACCAAAATATCATGCATCATACAGGGCCCTTCTTTGAAGAAGCCTCTGGATCTTGGTAAATTGGATAGTGGATTGTACAAGTTTGAGTGGGGGAAACCTTCTCAACAATAGCCTATCCCATCAGATGCGTGCATCAGCTTACCATCTGTGTTTGATTCTAGTTTTTTCCCTTGTTCTGTTAATACATTGTCTTCCACTTGTAATAAAGCTGCTATAAATACAACTGACATTGTTTGGAATCATAGACTTGATCATGTTCCTTTTGCTAAAATGAAATGCATTCCTGAAATTTCTTCTGTTATTTCATCCATACAATCATTTCCATGCATCATTTGCCCAATGGCTAGGCAAACTATGCTTCCATTTCCTAATAGTTTTATTCGTACTTCTAAACCTTTTCAACTTATACATGTTGATACTTGGGGGCCACACCACACTCCTACTTACTCTGGTTCTAAATACTTTCTCACCATTGTTGATGATTTTTTTCTAAAGTACATGGATTCATTTAATGTGTTCTAAAAGTAATGCTTTTCCTTTTTTGAAAGCTTTTGTCCTAATGATTCAAACTCAGTTTCATGTCACCATCCAGAAAATAAGATCTGACAATGCCTTAGAACTGGGAGCTAGTAGAGCTGCTACTACTTTCTTCTCTAACCAAGGAATTATTCATCAAACTAGTTGCCCACACCCACCTCAACAAAATGGTATGGTAGAAAGAAAGCATAGAATCCTTCTTGATGCTTCCAGAGCATTACTCTTTCCATCAAAAGTTCTAATAAGATTCTGGGGTGATTATTTACTCACAGCTACATACATTGTCAACAGGCTTCCATCTCCCTTACTTCACAACAAATCCCCTTATGAATTGTTGTTTGGTAAAACACCAAGTTACTCTCATTTATGAATCTTTGGTTGTCTTTGCTATGCTACTGTTCCAATTCCATATAGGGGTAAACTAAAACCTAGAGCCATTCCTTGTGTGTTCCTTGGTTATCCTTTTTCCAAGAAAGGTTATAAACTGTATAATCTGAACTCTAGGCAATGCTTTATTTCTAGAGATGTCATTTTTCATGAGCATCACTTTCCTTTTCTCCTGATGTTTCCTTTCCTGATATTTCTACATCTTTCCCACCTGCCTCCCCACATCCTGTAACTTCTCCTGTTTCCTCTTCTCTTCCCTTTAAAGAACCTTCTCCTCATGTCTCTTTACCAACGTCCAGCCAAAGTGAACATGTTCCTTCTCCTCCTAATTTCACTTCTCCTTCTCCACCTTCTCTATCCTCACCTTCTCCTACTTGTTCTTCTCCTACACTTCCTTCTCCTTTCAATCCTGATTTTTCCCTACTCCTTCTACCTCTTCTCCTTCCTTACCCATCAGAAAGTCTACTAGACTTCATACCCAAGGTTTCTATCTTAAAGACTACATCTATCAACTTCCCAATTGCTTTTCTGGCTCTATTACTCAGCAAGTAGATTTTGAACTTTATACATATTCTCAAGCTGCTCCTACTCTAGCTTGGCAGGATGCCATGACTAAAGAATTTGAGGCATTAGAGGCTAATCATACTTGGGATATTGTTGAACTACCTGAGGGTAAGAAACTGATTAGGTGCAAGTGGGTTTATGAAATTAAATATAAGGCTAATGGTGATGTGGAACGATACAAGGCTATGCTTGTGATTAGGGGGACACACAGGTTGAAGGGGTTGATTTCAATGAGACCTTTTCTCCTGTGGTAAAACTTTCCACGGTTAAATGCTTAATTGAAATTGCTGTTAAGAAACACTGGCCATTGTTTCAACTTGATGTCAATAATGCATTTCTTCATGGTGATTTAGATGAAGAGGTTTAAGTAAAATTACCCCCTGGCCTCTCTGTTCTCCTTCTTCTTCTGTTCTTTTAGTTTGCAAGTTGAAAAAGTCTCTTTATGGTTTGAGACAAACATCTAGGCAATGGTATGCCAAGTTGTCTCAAGCTCTTTATTCTAGGGGCTTTCATCATTCCCTTAATGACTATTCTTTGTTCATCAAAGGGTATGCTAGTTCTTTGGTAATACTAGCAGTGTATGTTGATGATATTATTGTTACATGTGATGATATGTCTGAAATTTCAGCTTTGAAGCAATTTTTAGACAATGAGTTCAAAATCAAAGATTTAGGTTCTTTGCATTATTTTTTGGGGATTGAAGTTTTTGTTATGCCTTATGGTCTTCTCTGAAATCAAAAGAAGTTTGTCATTGATCTTCTAAAGGAGTATGATTGTTTAGAAGCTAACTCTGTTGTCAGCCCCTTGGAGCTGAACCAAAAACTCAAAGCTGATGTTGGCACCCTTTTGCCTAATCCTGAAAGGTATAAAAGTCTTATTGGGAAGTTATTGTTTCTGACTCACACTCGCCCAGATATTTACTTTGGAGTTCAACATTTGAGTCAATTCTTACACACTCCTAGAGTTCCTCACATGCTGGAAGCTATTCATCTTCTCAGGTATCTCAAGGGCACAATTGATCTTGGGCTTTTTTACTCTAACTCTTCTGATTTCTTTGTGAAGGCTTACTCAGACAATGATTGGGCTGCATGCCCTGATACTCGCAAATCTGTTACTGGATTTTGCATCTTCCTGGGTGATAGTCTTATAGGTTGGAAATCCAAGAAACAGCCTGTGGTGTCATTGTCTTCAGCTGAAGCTGAATATCGCGCACTAAGCAAGGTCGTGGCAGAGTTATCTTGGTTATCTAGGTTGTTGGCTAATATTGATGTCTCATCTTCGTCTCCAATTTTTGTCTTATGTGATAATATGGTAGCTATTCATATTGCCAAGAATCCAGTCTTTCATGAGCGTACCAAACACATCGAGGTGGACTGCCATTTCATCCGAACCAAGCTGGCTGAAGGTCTCATTCAACTGTTCATGTCTACACAACTAATCAGCTTGGTGACTTATTCACTAAGTCACTACCTGGAGCTACTCATCGGTTCTTTTTGGGCAAGTTGAAGGTAGTCTCCCCTTCCAACTTGAAGGGGGTGTTGGGCTTTCAGAATATTCAGCATCCGGCCCAAAACAAAAAGCATAGAGATGGCCCAATTATTTATTTCCTGATAACATTTAGCATTAGTAGCTCTTTGTAATAGTTAGCCAATATTAATTTTGTAGCTATATTTGTAAGACTTGAACCGAGTTACCGGGTTAATATAATTAAAGGAGGGCCCAACTACATTGAGCAGCCCATTCATTTTCACCTACTCCACTATGTCGGTCTCTAACAGGAGAGTTCTAGAACCCTAATCCCCATTAACAAACCTTCAATTTCTTCGATTCTTTCATTGTTAACAGACACTGGACTTCTTGTTGTCTCATATCTCTGTATTTTGGGGCAAGAAAACTAGAATTTGGCCGACATGTATGTTTGTTAGTCTATTAAGAACCGGATTGCATAATGTATTTTGCCATGTATAGGCTTATGAATTTGTTTTAGCATGCACCTATTGGCGTTTATTTCTTATGTTTTGTGTATCAAAGAAAGGAGCCAGACAAGTTTGATCACTCAGTCGGTTATATTTATTGTTTACTTTTTCTAGCCATATATATATAGATTATATATTAATTATATGTAATTAAAGATATATAAATATATCCACCATCTAGTTTTAATTTAAGTGGTTAGATGAACTGTTATTTGGATTAATTCTTCTTTACTTTACTATTATTTCATTACTTATTAAGTTATTATGGTCCTTGGTCTAAACATGTTAAATAGGAAACTATGGACTTTTAAGTAATCTTTTTTAAGTTTTATCTCTTGAGTAAAAGCCATGAATAATGCCCATTTCCTCGTGAGATATAAAATAAAATTTGCCGGCGCCTAATGATATAACAAGGGAAAATCACAAAGTTGAAGTAGTTTGAACAATGTTGACGTCACAAATTTTGTATAGTAAACATGTTAAACACGGCGTGCTTTAATTTGGAAAATCACAAAGTGGAAGTAGTTTGAACAATGTTGATATCACAAATTATGTATAGTAAACATGTTAAACACGGCGTGCTTTAATTTAAATTACTTTATTTAGTGGTTGATCTAGTGTAGAGATTTCTTGGTTTCTAAAAAGATATACACAAATCATAATAAGAGAAAGAATGAAAGATAGAAGAAAAAGTTATCTCTATAACCTTTTAGCCACTTTTTCATTAACGAAATTTATATAATGACGGAAAATATTTTTGTTTTCTGATAACAGAAAAATTCCCAACGGTAAGTTGAAACAAGATTTGAAACTCAATACATAACGGGTCTGCCGCTCTACATTATTCCTGTTAGCCCAAGTAAAGGTTAGTTTTGAAGACTGACAAAGGAACTCATACATGAACCAGGTCCATCCTACTGGATAACAGATACGGATAGACTTAAGCATGTGAGATGCACGTGAAGGAGATAAATCTAACTTGCCAGAAGCAATATTTCCTGATCCTGATAGAAAAGGTTTCATATTGGATGAGGAGAAGGACTCCTTACTCAAAGAGAAGATGGTTTGAGAAAGGGAATGAGTTAGAGGTTGAGATCAACTAGAACTCTTCCACCAAGGAAGAGTAGCATCAGAACTATAGTCAATCTCTATTTACTAACTCTAAAACTATCAGTGTTATTTCCTTTTACAGGTAACGCACATAAGCAGAAGTTAAACGTGAATTGAGAGCAAAATAGCAAGGCAATTTTGCAAGCAGTCTGTGTGTGATTCAAGTGTGCAAACCTAAAGCTACGTGAACCACATAGAAGAGCCAGTTCCAAGTGTCTGTCTTTTATTCTAGTTCAATTGTATTAGGTGTTTTTATATTGTACCTTTCAACTTTATCTAGAAGCAATTGTATTAGGTACTTAGAGTTTTCAAGTTAGAGTTAACTTTAAGTTGTCGCAACAATTGAGGTTATGTGCAACAACGGGATTAGAGTTAGTCCTAGGTTTACAAAAGAGTTTTTGTAAATGCGGTTTTTGGCTCAGTGATTTTAGTGGACAGTTTGTGAAAATCCTACTAGAAAGTAGGTCTTGGTTTTTTTTAATCTTTTGAGTCAGGTGTTTTTCACGTACGATACTTGTGTTCTTTACTTTTCGCATTTACTATTGCTGCAATAGTAGGTTAAGGAATACTTTGAAGAACCAGGTCCTTCCAT
>MU696304.1:5300-26607 GCA_026770625.1 Nicotiana glauca | reverse complement strand
CCCCCCCCCCCCCGTGTGGTATCAGATCAGGTTATCCTTGAAGAGGCTAACACATTAGGAATAGATCAAGATGAGTGCACCACCTGGAAACTGGGAAGGATAATCCACTGCTAGGCCTCCACTCGTTAATGGCCAGTACTACGCCTAGTGGAAAAACAAGATGAGAGATCACATCATCATAAAGGATTGTGAACTATGGGACATTGTTACTGATGGTCCCATGGCTACCATGAAGAAGAATGCTTAAGGAGTAGATGTGCCTAAGACTACAGCTGACTACAATGTTGATGACTTAAAGAAGTGGGAAAAGAATACTAAGGCCAAGAAATGGCTTGTGTGTGGACTTGGTCCAAACGAGTACAACAGAATTCAAAGTTGTACTACTGCTAAGAAAATTTGGGACACTGTGTAAGTGGCTCATGAAGGAACCCCTTAAGTGAAGAGATCAAGAGGAACACTGTTGTATTCTCAATAAGAAAATTTTACCATGAAGGAAGGAGAAACCATCTAAGAGATGTATACAAGGTTCACAACACTAATAGATGAACTTAAGTCTCTTGGAAGGATTATCCTTTAAGAAGAAAAAGTTGAGAAAATTTGACAAGGATTTTTCCAGTTACATAGGAAAGAAAAATCACTGCTATTCAGGAATCAAACAATAATGCCACTCTCAAGTTTGACGAGCTAATTGGAAATCTCACTAACTATAGAAGGCAAACCATGAAGATGAATGTACCCAAGAAGGAAAGGAGCCTGGCTTTCAGAATTGCTGAAGGTGCAGATCTAGAGGGGGATGAAATGGCTAGGATCACGAGGGATTTCAAGAAGTATCTAATGAGAGGATAGAGTTCTTCAAGAAGTGAAACCTACAGTAAACCAAGGGTCCCTGAAAAAAAGGACCAATAAGGGTTGCTATAAATGTGGTAAGACTGACCACATCATCAAAAACTGTCCTCAGTGGGAAATTGAATGGAAGAAGAAAATGGCTGAATGAAGAAACCGGAAGAAGGAACAGGTTCATCTCAAGAAGAACAAAGGATCAACAAAGGCTATGGTTGCTACGTGGGGAGAAAGCTCATACGAGGATTCAGAAGATGAAGATAGAGATGAACAAGCACTTATAGCCAGTGGAGAATCCGATGAGGAATCAGAGGTAAGTGTGATTCATCTCAAAGACAAGATTAAGTTTTTGTCTAAAGAAATTCTATCTAAGTTATTGCTAGATTTCATTGATGAATATGATGTTATGAACAATGAAAAGGAATAATTGTCTAAGGAATGTGTAATCTTGAAAGGTAAGTTCAAAAATCTGGATCTTGGGACTAGTGAAAGTGATAGTAAAAATGCTGGGTTGAAGAACCAGGCTCTTGAACTTGACACCACTATGCTAGATCTTAGATCTGAAAATTTAAAACTAAAATTAGGAACAGTAAAAAGAAAGCTGACCATACACATCTCACCTTAGAAGAAAATCTATAAAAATGAAGGATGGGTTGTACAAAAGAGATGAGCAAATAATGAGTCATAAAAGAAGATATAATCAAGGTTAAGCATGAACTAGACAAAACATGTAAATGGAGTAAGTCCTCTGTTGCACTTTTATGGCTACAAGAATATCATAGTAGCAATAAGAGAGGACTTGGCTACGGGACCTCTGCACCTAAGTAGGATCCCAAAAGCAAGTACCTCACACTTCCTAAGAACAAAATATGCACACATTGTGGTAAGACTGGTCACTACAAAAGTGAATGTACTGCAAAAGAAAATGCCAGTCAAAAGACAAAAATTTTGTTCAAGGGAAAAATAGGCTGCCAGCATGGGCTAAAAAGAATTTAATTCACCCTTTTGCCTATAGAAAGGGACCCAAACTAGTTTGAGTTCCTAAGACTAACTCTTGATTTCCTTTTACAGGTCCAAGTGAAGGGGAGCAGCCAAATATGGTACATGGATAGTAGTTGCTCAAAGCATATGACTGGAAGCAAGAACATTTTCTTTTACTTGAGGACCTGAAAGGATGTAATGTCTCCTTTGGAAATGCTAAGAAAAGTGATATCACTGGGGTTGAAAAGGTAGGTAAGGCAGAACCACACTCCATTGAGAACGTCTATTTGATATATGACTTGAAATATAACCTAATTAGTATATCACAACTGTGTGGCAGAGGTGACTTGGTAGCATTCACTTCTACCAAATGTTTTGTGATAAATCTTACAATTGACAAGATTGTTTTGCAGGGAAAAAGAGTAAACAATATATACATTGTAGATCTGTCCACTCTTTCAGAAAATGAACTCGCTTGCTTAAGTGTGTTGGACAATGATCCCCTCCTTTGGCACAAAAGACTTGGACATGCAAGTCTAAGTCAACTCAAAAAATTAGTCTCCAAGGACCTGGTGATAGGGTTGTCTAACATCAGGTTTAAGGAAGACAAAGTTTGTGAGGCTTGTGCAAGGGGGAAGTAGGTAAGATCCTCTTTTAAATATAAGAAAGTGGTAAGCACGACCAGGTCGATGGAACTGGTTCATATGGATCTTTGTGGTCCAATGAGAACATTAAGCATATGTGGTAAAAAATATATGATTGTGCTTGTTAATGATTACTCTAGGTTTACTTGGACATTGTTTTTAACATCTAAATACGAAGCATTTGATATGTTTACTTCTTTTGTCAGAAAAACTCAGAAACAACTACGTAATCAACTTGCATCAATGAGGTCTGATCATGGAACTAAATTTGAAAATGCTAAGTTTGCTGAATTTTATGATGTGCATGGCATAGATCATAATTTTTATGCCCCTAGGACTCCACAACAAAATGGAGTAGTTGAAATGAAGAATAGGACACTTTAAGATATGGATAGTACTATGCTTCTTTCTAGTAAACTGCCTCATAGCTCTGGGGAGAAGCTGTAAACACTACACGTTACATCATTAATAGGTGCGTGACTAGACCTCTTGTAGAGATGAATCCCTATGAGTTACTTGAAGGGAGAAACCCAAATATATCCCATCTTAGAGCATTTGAATGCAAGTGCTTTGTTCACAACAATGGAAAGGACTCCCTGGGTAAGTTTGATCTCATAAGTGATGAGGGAGTATTCTTGGGATATTCTTCACATATCAAAGCTTATAAAGTGTACAACAAAAGAACTATGTGTGTAGAGAAAGTGTACACGTGGTGTTTGATGAAACTAACATTCTTTCTGAGAGACAAGAACATGAAGATGGAGCTATTGGGCTGGTAAAAGGTTTAAATGAAATCACAACCCAAGTTGAAGTTGCACTAGAAGAAGGAACATGTGATGGAACTGGTTCTTCCATCTAGGGCAACGTGACAGGGAGAACTGAACAAATAAGAACTAAATCTAATTCCCAAATGGAACATGTCCATGCGCCTGTTCCTCTTCAACAAAACATGGGAGAAACATCAAGCGAAAATCAGTTGGATGTGAAAACTTACAAGTATCAAAGTTCTCATCCCATTGAGAACATAATTACTGATCCAACCTCTATAATTAAAACTAGATCTTGATTAAAGAATCTTTGTCCTTTTAATACTTTCATATCTCTTATTGAACCTAAAAATATTGCTGAGACTTTGCAGGATGCAGACTGGGTAAATGCAATACAAGATGAACTAAATCAATTTTAAAGAAGCCGAGTTTGTCATCTGGTGCCAAGACCCAAGGACATATCAGTAATTGGCACTAAATGGGTCTTCAAAAACAAACTTGATGAAGATGGAACCATTACAAGGAACAAGGCAAGGTTGGTGGTTCAAGGCTTTAGCCAAGAGGAGGGCATAGACTATGATAGGACTTTTGCTCCAATTGCAAGGTTGGAAGAAATAAGACTCCTCATAGCCTACGCTGCATACATGGAATTTAATCTTCACTAGATGGACTTCCTAAATGACTACTTAAAGGAAGAGTTGTTTGTCAAGAAACCTCCAGGGTTTGAAAGTAAGGAGTTTCCAGATCATGTATACAAACTAGACAAGGCACTCTATGGACTCAACCAGGCTCCTAGAGCATGGTATGAACGACTATCCAAATTTTCTTGAACATGGCTACAAGAGAGGTAAAATTGATAGCACTTTATTCTTGAGGGAAAAAGGTAAGAATCTTCTAGTAGTACAAATATATGTTGATGACTAAATTTTTAGGGCAACCATTGACTAAGTAAGGAATTTGCTAAACTAATAGGGAGTGAATTTGAAATGAGTATGATGGGTGAGCTTAACTTCTTCTTGGGCTTACAAATTAAATAAAACTCAAATAGAACCATGATCCATCACCAGAAATATTCAAAAGAGTTGCTTAAGAAGTTTAAAATTGATGAATCAAATGAAATAGATACTGCTATTGCAACAACCACAAAATTGGAGATAGATGAACCTGGTTTATCTATTGATCAGAAGTTTTATAGGGGTATGATTGGTTCACTTTTATATCTTACTACTAGCAGACCTGACATTGTTTTCAGTATAGGGCTTTGTGCTCGATTCAAGCAAACCCAAAGGAATTCCACTTGATTATTGTCAAGAGAATATTGAGATACTTGAAAGGCACTAATGACCTTTGCCTATAGTATCCAAAAGGTAGTAACTTTAACCTAGTAGGATATTCTGACGCTGACTATGCAGGTTTTCATGTGGATAGGAAAAGCACCTCAGGTATGGCACACTTTCTTGGTTCATGTCTTGTGTCATGGGCTACTAAAAAGCAAAATTACGTGGACTTATCTACTGCTGAGGCTGAGTATGTTGCTGCTGCTTCTTGTTGTGCTCAATTACTGTGGATCAAATAACAGTTGATGGATTTTGATATTGAACTTGGTTGCATTCCTACTTTTTATGATAACACTAGTGCTATTAGTATGACTAAGAACCCGGTTCATCATAATAGAACTAAGCACATAGATGTTAGACACCATTTTGTGAGGGACAACTATGAGAAATGACTAATAACTATAGAATTTTGTGCTAGTGATAAGCAGATTTCTAACATCTTTACAAAAGCACTGATAAAACTTTAAAAGGAACAAGTTAGAACTAGGGATGATTAAGATCACCTAATAGAACCAATTTAGAATGCACAATGAAAAAAAATTGGTTAGGAAATCTGAAACTTGTGTAAATATCTAGATTAATCTTTGCTTAGTCTCATACTATAAATAGTATACTCATGTGCCATGTGTTGATATGACTCACTGATCTCTAACATATTTCTTCTATTTTGGCAGATTGAGGCATGATCAAGAGGATTCTTAGTAAAGAACCAGGTTCATCAAAATAACGAGGTATGTTTTCTACACTCTGCACAATTAGAAATATTAATATTTAATTCATGAGCATAGTCGTATCTATGTTCAAAAAACTTAAAAAAGCCTATCATTTTAAGTTTGAACTAGTTTCGTTTCAACTAGACTCCTTACCGTATTAAACTGTCTAGATTCTAGGGAAGCTTAACTGCCCTTTTAACTTGAAATTTTAGGGTGATTAGACTTCTAATTGACTACAAAAAGTTACCGTTGTATATTAATTACCCTCTCCCTTTAAAATCCATTATCGTCACCACTGTCACTCCCATAATTTTAAAAAAAACTGCCAAAAATCTTCTATTTTCTCTTCTTCTCTCTTCCAAAACTCAAATCGCCAATTTCTTCTAGAATTTAGAGAAAATGAACAACCCCCAAGATAACCCAGGCACACCTCCTCCACCTACTCCCTCTGATTCCTCCTATACGTCTCAACCCAGCACAACCCCTAAACATAGGAAAAGGCGAGTAAAGATGCTTGCTCAAAAAATTGTGGCTATAGGTGCGCTTTCCAAAAAATTAAATGCACAATTGAAGGCTAGTCAAGCCCAAGATTCCCAAAATTCTGATGATTCCTTCAAGTCTGCAAGTGAGGACGAGTTACAAAAAGCTATGGAAGAAAGTAAGAAGAAAAGAAGGGACAAAGGTAAAGCAAAGGTGGCAGAGCCTGTTGAGGCTGTTGATGTGGATGAGATGGACTTGGTCTATCAGTGTGAACATGTGACTGTGGAGGTGGAGGTTCAGACCCTAAGCCCAAGAAGACTCAGACTTCCTCAAAGAAGTCTTCATGTATCCAAGTCTACTGAACTTTCTACTTTGGCTAAAAGGACAAGGTCTATTGTGAAAGCCAAGCACGTTAAGATTACTGAGGTGGAACATTGGAGCGGTGAAGAAGAGGATGAATTTGATAATGAACAAGATAATCTGGTCAAGTTTGGTAAACGAACCACCTTGAAGGGTAGACTTTTGAAAGACTTTGAGGAACTAGAGATAGTTCTACTGGTTGAGGAACTAGAGGTTCAGGGGTGGACGAACATGGTCCTTCAGTTAGATGGCGGGCTAGCTAGAAATGAGATAATTGAGTTCATAGAAAATGCAGAGGTCAAGGATAGAAGAGTCACTAGCTAGGTGAAAGGGGTTCAAGTGTCTTTTGATGCAAAAAAGCTGGGTGAAATCCTTGGTATTCCTTCTGAAAGTTATGATGACTACACTAGGCAAAAAATGGCCAAGTATGGACTCCCTTCCTACAGCCCAAGCCATTACTAGGAAGTTTTGATATAGCACAGAAGTGAATAAGGCCAAGGTTGTGTATAAGAATGAAATGAAGTCATCCCACAAAGTACTATTTGAATTCATCAACAAGTATTTGCTGCCTAGGCTGGAAAGAAGGCACATTGACAACTACATGGATTTGGTTTTGATGGAGTGTCTAGAAAGTGGTCGGCAGATCAACTGGCCTGGGTTTATGATCAAACTACTTGATCGAGTTATCAATGGCTCCAAGGATCATGCCACTCCTTGTGGTTTCATTCTCGCTACTATTCTTTCCCATTGTAAGGTGCCATTGAAGAAGTGGAAAATAGGCACAAGAAAAGACCATTTTGGAATCAATACTTTGATTGCTTGTGATTACAAAGTCACTGCCATTCCCAATGAACCTGGTTCGTCTAAAAAGACACCTATAAATAGCAAGTTCAGAGCTCTATTACAGGAGAGTGGGGCAAAGGATGCTGAGATAGCAAGGCTGCAGACTCGTTTGGCAGAGGTAGAATCTGAGAGAGATGCTCTCAGAATTGAGCTCACAAAGGAAAAGGAAAAGAATGATGAGATTCTTCAAGACATGTTGCACCTTTTCCAAGCCAAAAACCCAACCCTCCAGTTCTTCCAAGCCTTAATTTCCTAAGCCTCATTTCTTGAACTTTGCCTAGACCTTTCAGTGACCCAGATTAGAGATTTTTCTTTTTGTTGCTCATGTTTTAACTGTTTTTGTTTCTTTTTGTGGATTGTGGCATAATTATATTCTTTATCAATGAAGTTGATGTTTTGCCTCTTGTTAAATGTTTCTCTTTCCTTGATAGTTTGAATGTGGAATTGATTACTGATGATTAATCCATGAATGCATTTGCAGTTTCCTCAGTGGCCATGAGTAATTTTTAAAATCTGGGAATCACACTGTATTTATGCCATTTTCGATGATGCGAAAAGGGGAAAAGATATTGTGCTTTATATTCTGAATAGTGATGTTTATAACCTAATGAATTCGGTCCTTCATGATAAACGAGAAAAATTTCTAAGATTGCATTGATGTTGAGTTAAGTTCTAGCAAGATCTAAGTGTATGAAAAGCACAGAGTTTGTCATCATCAAAAAGGGGAGAATTTGTTGGCCCAAATAAAGGTTAGTTTTGAAGACTGATAAAGGAACTCATACATGAACCCAGTCCATCCTAGTGGAGCACAGATACAGATAGACTTAAGCATGTAAGATACATGTGAAGGAAATAAATCTAACTTGCCAAAAGCAATATCTTCTGATCCTAATCGAAAAGGTTGCATATTGGATAAGGAGAAGGACTCCTTACTCAAAGAGAATATGGTTTGATAAAGGGAAGGAGTTAGAAGTTGAGATAAACTAGAACACTTCCACCAAGGAAGAGTAGCATCAGAATTCTAGTCAATCTCTATTTACTAACTCTATAAATATCAGTATTGTTCTCTTTTACAGGTAACACACATAAACAGAAGTTAAACGTTAATTGAGAGCAAAATAGCAAGGCAATTTTACAAGCAGTTCGTGTGTGATTCAAGTGTGCAAACCTGAAGTTATGTAAATCAGATAGAACAACCAGTTCCAAGTGTCTGTCTTTTATTCTAGTTCAATTGTAGTAGGTGTTTTCATATTGTAGCTTTCAGCTTTATTTAGAAGCAATTGTATTAGGTACCTAGAGTTTTCAAGTTAGAGTTAACTTGAAGTTGTCGCAATAGTTTAGGCTTTGTGCCATAACAGGATTAGAGTTAGTTCTAAGTATACAAAATAGTTTTTGTAAATGCATTTTTTAGCTCAGTGATTTTAGTGGAGAATTTGGAAAAATCTTACTAGAAAGTAGGTCGTGGTTTTTTCACTATTTGAGCTAGGTGTTTTCCACGTAAAATACTTGTGTTCTTTACTTTTCGCATTTACTATTTCTACAATAGTAGGTTACAGAACACTTAGAAGAACCAGGTATTTCCATAAAAAACTTAAGAGAATCAACCCCCCCCCCCCTGTGTGGTATTGAAGTATAAAATAATAATTCCTCACTCAGATACCAAGTTTTTGTGCATGTGGCGAAGTGTGAACTAATGACCAGGGGTGGATCCAACTTTAAGGTATGTGTTCCCTTGAACCCAATAGCTTTTTCTCAAATCCTTTATTTATATTTATAAATTCACTAACACTGTTATTTGAATGAAAACCCAGTTATTATTGTATATATAATTTGAAATCGTTGTAGGAACCAATAAATTTGAAATCCTTAATCCGCCTCTGCTCATGACATGAGCTTAATCCGCATATCATGCATCAAGATGTTGCTTTTAATCTTATATCTCAATATATAGGGGTCTAAAATTTCCGTGACTAGCAGGAATGGTTGCTTTCCGCCACAAACTGGTAGAGTGGGTTAAAAAATTTTAAAAGGGTCATGTGTTCAAAACTAAACAACAATATAATGCTCTCTACTACTCTTTTCCTACTTAGATGCAACAAAAAAAAACCTTATTTTATTTTTAGAAATATACAATTTAGAGAAAAAGAAGTACACCCTCTTATTTATTTTTCTTAATTAATTTGTGATTAAATTTTTAGAATCATTCCTTTTTTTAAAACGATTTGTGACTTTAGCAAATGAATTGACTGTTTTCTTGGTTAATTAATTTATGTCGAGCCATTAGAATTCTACTCCATTTGAAAATTTGCCTAAAACAATCAAATCAAATAATGAAATTCTAAACTTGCTCAAACTTCAAAGTCAAAAGAAGAAATCTAACAAATAAATTGCTTGCCTAGCTAGAGAAAACGCCAGAGAAGAGAAAGCAACCGCATCGGAGAAGATGGAGCGTTGTTGATTCACTGAAAAATTAAAAGAAAAAATTACTAAGTAAAACAAAACGTAATAGATGATGGATGTAGGGAGGAGAGAGAGAGACCAGAGGGACGGAGGGATTTGGGGGGGGGGGGGGCTGAAGAAGAAAGAAAAGAGAGAGAGAAAGAAGAAAGCCGGGCATAGAGTTTTTTAACATAGATTTTCGGCCGTTTTGGTCGGAACTTTAATATTTATATTTAATTAGTTTAAAGTTTCCGACCGAATTAGTCGCAAATAAAAAAAATTAAATTTTGCGACCAATTCAGTCGCAGATACAGTCAACGGTGAAATTTTGACTTTTAAATAGAGGGGAATTCGGTCAAAATTTTGGTTCACGGGTTTTTTGCGCTAAGTTGTGCGACCAATGGCGGATCTACATTGAATTTTATGGGTGCTTAAGCACCTATTATTTTTTAGCCAAACATAACTAGTAATTATATAAGAATATTGATTGAGCACCACATCTTAAAAGTAAAAAGTCCAGCTAAAGACGGTTGAGCACCCACGACTTAAAAATCCTGGATCTACCTCTGTGTGCGACCACTATTATCGAAAATTGGGGGGGGGGGGGCTGAAGAAGAAAGAAAAGAAAAAGAGAAAGAAGAAAGCTGGGCATAGAGTTTTTTAACATAGATTTTCGGCCGTTTTGGTCGGAACTTTAATATTTATTTCTAATTAGTTTAAAGTTTCCGACCGAATTAGTCGCAAATAAAAAAATTAAATTTTGCGACCAATTCAGTCGCAAATACAGTCAACGGTGAAATTTTGACTTTTAAATAGAGGGGAATTCGGTCAAAATTTTGGTTCACGGGTTTTTTGCGCTAAGTTGTGCGACCAATGGCGGATCTACATTGAACCTTATGGGTGCTTAAGCACCTATTATTTTTAGCCAAACATAACTAGTAATGATATAAGAATATTTATTGAGCACCACATCTTAAAAGTAGAAAGTCCAGCTAAAGACGGTTGAGCACCCACGACTTAAAAATCCTGGATCTACCTCTGTGTGCGACCACTATTATCGAAAATGTGGTCGAAGTTACTCAATAAAAATATAACTAATTTTTATTTAAATTCTTTGACTGTTTCGGTCGAAAAATTCTGACCACAGTGTTCCGTCGGAAATTTTAGGTCGGAAAAATGCGATTTTCTATTAGTGAACTACCATTGTTAGCCATCATCACCACCAACATATAATTTTTTAAAAATATTTTATAATATAGTATTAAATTAATTAGTACTATATGATTTGAATTATACTCATTAATAAAAAAAATATTATACATTCAGATATAAAGAAAAAAAAACAGTCGTAATTATTCAGTATTCAGATCTTAATACAACATCTTAAAATTCAGATGTGTATCCAGATTCAACTGTTTTAATCTTAATATGCATATTAATATTCAGATATGTATTAAAATTTAGACGTATTAATCTTACTAAAAACAAACGAGGAAACTAAGTCATGATTTTATTTTATTCATTAGCTTTGCTGAATCCTGAAATATCTTGCACGTATCTCCCTAAACAGTATACATGTTGTTTGACTCAAAAGATATTAGAACCTTTTTGAATAAATCAACCAAAGAAAATGAAGGGTAAATCTTAGCTAAGTACAATAATCTCTAGAACGAAAGGTATAAAAGACGAGCACAATGGAAAATGTTTTTTGATCTTACGAAGGTGAGTGATCAAACATTTAGGATGCCAATCAATTACATATGAGAGTATTACAGTTAATGTTCTTCGCCAGAAAAGCATAAAAAAAGCCCCCCTTACAAAGTTGTTTTCCCATTATATATAAGGTACAAAACCCCTTCTGAACCCTAAGAGGCATATTATGGGGAATATTCAAAGGAATATTCCCAATGCCCTCCTATTGGACCTACACTACCGTAAAAGTCGTGCAGTCTTTGTTTGCTTGTCTGTCATCCTCAACAGGATATCGAGCCGCGAAGATCTCGTCATTTGTCGTATTCATCAATAGTCATGGTCGTACAAATTTGGTCTAATATAGTTAATCCCCCCGCTTGTCAGGGTTGCAACTTGTTGTGTCCATGATAAGCGGACACCAATCGCTCATGTGGAGAAATTTGTCCTCACAAAGAATTACGGTGTGGCCAACAGCGAGAGGTTAGCGTGCTCAACAATACCTTAGGTAGTGTGTCTTATCGGGAAATGATGTCATTTCTACATGCATCATCATTATGCGTGTTTTCGAGGTAGGGGATGACGGCTTGTCTCTTCAACTTTGGTGCCATCATGCAGCCTTTTGCTTCGATTCTGGTGCCACCCAATCCTAGAAATAGGTGGAGGTTTTGTTCTTTCAAAAACTCTTGGCCATTTAATCTCCGCTTACTCTTCCTCATTTCCTCCATATTTGTTCCACCATTTTCTCTACTTCTTCTTCTCCTATTTTTCGTCTTAGATTTCCCTGTCATTTTAACGTATTCTCTACAAAAGAGAAGCCTAGAATGCACCGATCTCATGAGGGGGTTTTTGATGCCACTCTATTGTCCGTGGCATTTCCCTATAGCGATGAAGGTATGACGGTGGAAGGGGGTAGCTTTCCCACCGTGGAAGAGCTGCTGTCGAGACAACCTTCGTCTTGAAGTGATTTTCTAAAGGATCCTCATCCTACTCCCATTACCGTGTTCTCCGAAACTGAACAAGTCCATATCGATGCTCTCCGTGCGAAATATAACATTTCTGCTCACGTTGATATGGTTCCGGCGGGGAGGGACTTCGTAGAAGTCCACAGGCATGGGTACTGTGCTTTTTACAAGTACCCTTTATAACTAGTTATTCTTTCCCTCTACTCCATTAGCGGAGGAGTTCTATCGATTATATCAGGTCTTCCCGGCACAACTTTCCCCATACACGCTTAAAATACTCTTGCTGGACGAAGTACACAGAGTTGGCGGGGTGCAAGGTTACCATTCACAACCTACTGCACTTGTTTTCACCCAGCTTTCATAGGGGTACTATGGTGTATTTGAGGCATCGTAGGACAAAAGGATTGGTGGTTAGGACCGATGACCGAACGAATCTAAGTTTGGCACAAGTATTTCTTCGTCAATACTGCACACATCGTGTCTGACCCCGCTAGGTTTCCGAAGTGATGGAACGAGAACCGTAAGTTCCACCACTTGTTTTACTTGTTCCTTTATTTTTCATTCTCCATAGAGTTCTTTTGCTTCTTGTTTGCAGCTATGGGGCGTCCACCTCATCCTAGTGCAGGTTTAAGGGATTGGGTAGCCTGTCTGCTGCCCCATAAAGTGGAGACTTGAGACTGGCCCACTTTAGTGAAATGATATGGGCCGAGAGTTTCACTAGGTAAGCGCCTTACCCTATATTATTGCTTAGTCATATATCATTGTCTATTGATACGACTTTTTCCGATGATAGGTCGAGGTGCTTCTCGGTGGAGGGCCCTGATCCCTGTATTCTGATAGGCTGTCGCTGCTGCGTTAATACAGTATACTTCGAGTGAGTCCATTCGAGAGGATTGTGCTCAATCTATATAGAGGGAAGGTTCTTCTCGTGATATGTTCGTAAGAGAAGAGGCCTCTTCCGTATCGACCCACCATTCTGTGGACGAATCCTTTAATGGGGACGAGTCATTGCTGAGAAAAGCAAGAGAATGGAGCTTGGGAAGGATGTAGCGGCAGACACTTGCAAAAGTAGAATAGGCATGTCGCAGATGGCACCTGTGCCTGAGTTTATAGTCGATGCTATTTTGGCGGGGAGGTCTCCCCAAATGGTAGGGGTTTACCTAGGTGGTGGGTCTGTGCGCTCCGCTGAGGGTGGCGCATCATCTAACGTTCGAGGGGGTCTACGTGTCAAGGGTGAAGGCTCAGGTTCAGATGTCGATCCAGGGGATGTTTGTGAGTTTGTAGAATACCACACTCATGTTGAGGTCAGAATGAAGGATTATGGTCGGCATATAGTTATACCTGGGGACTATAACTTGTTGTCGAATTGCGAGCAGGTGGTATCTGTCTTGTCCCCATTATGTGTTGCCCCTGAGATGAGGTGCTTCGAACGATGAGCGATGTGGAGCTGTCTCGGAAAGTTGCCGGCATGGTTTTGCGGGTAGAGTTTTTCTCTTCCCTTTCGTTGTTGGGTTTTTATTGTTACTTTTAGCCTATCTTCATTATTGACTTTTTTTTATTGTGGCAGACCCTTATATTGGAGATTGAGCGTGAGTATCTGGAAAGAAAAAGGACGGCCATCTACGGGAAGATGTCTTCCAAATATAAAAAATACTGCATCAAGCATCGTCACATGGTCGATATCTACAATTAGGAACCTAACTTCCAATTGTTTTGCGAAGGGCTCAAATAGAGGGAAGACCAACTGGCATGCAAGGTCGAGGAGTTAAGAGAGCGGGACGAGGATCTCATGAAAGTTGTTGCCCGTAATAGTGAACTCGAGGCGTCTCTTAAGATGAAGGAGGATGAGCTTGAGTTAAGTAGAGGTGTGATAGACGAGAACGCTAACCTGCAGGCAAATATGACTAGTTTTACTTCCGAGTTAGGTATGAAGTCAGTGGAGATTGATGAGCTTAAGGGCAAGCTGAATGTGAGTGCCGACAGGCTTACGACTGTTATTTCTTAAGTGGCAATTTTGGAAGATTCTCTCCGTTTTTGTAGGTCGGAGCATACTAAGGAGAAGGAGGTATCCGAACTTAAGGTAGTCGGGCTTGAGGGGTGTATAAAGGAGTTGGAGGTGGAATTATCCGCGTTGTTCGGGCAAGTGGCGCTACTGAAAATGGAGGATGTGCGTCGACACTCACAACCTTCCACATCTCGTGCTTCGGCCGATCCTATCGTGCCTCGACGTTTATGTGAGTTTTGGATGCACGTTGAGGCCCAACTGGATGTATACAAGGCTCTTCATGCTGAGGGGAGGACATCTGAAGTTGAACTTCAAGAAAAGCCTGCCAAAGCTCGTTCAGCTCGTGAGGCATGCGCGTATGGCCCTATGATGCCTGATGGGGATGATATCAACTCCGATGGTGTGAACCGTTTATGACTCTTCGTACTAGATGTGTACGCTACCGGGGATGATGCGTGATTTTTGTCTTGTACTTATTTTTGGCTTGTATTTTTTTTTTTTTGCTTCAAAATATTCGTAAGGGTGTGCTTGAGCCCGTTGTAAAGATAGTTGCTAGTAGTATTTTGTTTGTAATGAAGAAATGTTTTTGCCGATTCGTTGATGATCTTTGTGATGTTTTTATGATAGCCTTAGCCTTTGGGATGCTATTTTCAAGCCGGTTTCGAAATAGTATTCCATCGTTGTTCGACTGAAGTCAAACTCATTTTTCATTGATGGCCTTGACCATTGGGATGTTACTTTCGAGCTGGCATCGAAGTAGTATCCTGTCGTAGTTCGAGTGAAGTGGAACTCATGCCTTTGGTCGATGGACTTAGCCATTGGGATGTTACATTTGATCTGGCGTCGAAGTTGTGTCCAATCGTGATTCGAAATGAAGTCGTTCATTTTTTCATCAATGGCCTTAGCAATTGTGATGTTACTTTCGAGCTAGCATCGAAGTAGTATCACGTCGTTGTTCGTATGAAGTCGTTCATATTTTTGTCGATGGCCTTAGCCATTGGAATGTTACTTTCGAGTTGGCGTCAAAGTAGAATCCCGTCGTGGTTCGAGTAAAGTCGAACTTATGCTTTTGTCGTTCGCCTTAGCCAATGGGATGTTACTTTTGAGCTGGCGTCGAAGTAGTAGCTCATCGTGGTTTGAATGAAGTCGTTCATTGTTTTGTCGATGGCCTTATCTATTAGGATGTTACTTTCAAGCTAGCTTCAAAATAGAATCCCGTCATGGTTCGAGTGAAGTCGAACTCATGCTTTTATCGATAGCCTTATCCATTGGGATGTTACTTTCGAGCTGGTGTCGAAGTAGGATCCTGTCATAGTTCGAGTGAAGTCGAACTCATGCTTTTGTCGATGGCCTTAGCCATTGGGATTTTCACCCGTACATTGGAGATTTGATTATATTCCTGTAGGAAGTACATGTTTACTTTGTAAATGCAATGGCTATTTGTACCTAGTCCCTTCATTACTTGGCCTGGAGATCATGTCGGCAGGTGGAGTAATGAACAATACTTCGGACCTCGAGGCATCTTCCTTGCCACCTCATTAAAAAACTCACTGAGAAAACATGATTGGGAAAAAACCCGGATGATGGAAAAAGTGTATGACTTAGGCGGCGCCTCTTTTCAGAAGTGGAATTATTTGAGATAGGCGACGTTCCAATTATTTTGGAGTAGTTTTCCTTCCATTGTCTCTAACTTGAATGCTCATTTGATTGCTGCAACCATGATTTTGTATGTCCCGTCCCAGGTTTCCCTCATTAGGGTCTATCGCTGCTTAAGTTTTGTCTTTGAGAACGTAGTCTCCGACCTTGAGTGGTCGAACTTTTGCCTTCTTGTTATAGTACCTTTCTACTTGTTGCTTTTGGGCTACCATTCTTACGTAAGCCATGTCTCTTTCTTCTTCGACTTCATCCAGGTCTTGTAGCCTACTTTCGTCATTGCTTGGCCCATTTTTGTTGGAGTATCTTAGTCTAGGTTCTCCGACTTCGAAGATTATAACTGTGTCAGTCCCGTAGACTAGCAAATATGGCGTTTCGCCTGTGCTAGTTTTTGGCGTGGTGCGGATGCCCATAGTACTTTTGGCAGCATTTCAGGCCATATCCCCTTGGCATCCTCAAGCTCTTTTTTCAATGTATTCAATATCATTTTATTGGTGGACTCGGCTTGGCCATTATCGGCAGGATGATATGCTGTGGAGAGTATTCGCTTGATGTGCCATTTTTCAAAAAACACTGTCATTTTCTTTCTGACGAACTAGGGTATGTTATCACAGTTGATTTCATTGGGAATGCCTAAGCGGTATATTATATTTTTCCATATGAAAACGATAACCTCTTGATTACGTATTTGAGTGTATGCACCTGCTTCCACCCATTTAGAAAAATAGTTAGTTAAAACAAGAAGGAAGCGTACCTTACCTCATCCTACTGGGAGGGGTCCAACAATATCCATCCCCCAATTTATGAACGGCCATGAGGAAGTGATGGAATGTAGGAGTTCTCCTACCTGGTGTATCATAGGGGTGTCTTTTTGGCACTATTCACACTTCCTGACGTAATTTGCGGCTTCTTTTTTCATGGTAGGCCAATAGTATACTGTGCGAATGAGGCATCTGACGAGGGTACGATCTTCTATATGAGCATTGTAGTTCCGCTCGTGTACTTCTTCTAGTACTCGCCTTGTTTGATTCGGCCCAAGACATTTGGCCAGGGGGCCTCGAACGTCCTTTTGTAAAGGTCATAGTTTACGAGGCTGTATCTGGCCGCCTGTATTTGAAGTTTTGTGGCTTCTTTCATATCTTGTGGGAGCGTCCCTTACTGCAAATATGTTACGATGCGGTTGCGCCAGTCCCAATTTAGGTTTATAGAATGTACCTCGACCTGGTCTATTGTGAAATGGAGAATGGTGACCACGTTCTCCTTGTTGATATTTTTGGTGGCTGCTGCTAGCTTGGCGAGACCATCTGCTTCGATATTTTGCACCCTAGGTATCTGGTCGATATGGCATTCTTCAAATTCTGGTAGTAGTTTGCGAATTTCTGACTGGTACTTTTGTAGTCTTTGTTCTTTGATTTGGAAAGTCCCAGTGACTTAGTTCACCATGAGTTAGGAGTCGCAATGGCGGACGAGTCGTCGAGTGCCATATTTGAGGGCTAATTTTAATCCTTCAATCATAGAATCATACTCGGCCTCGTTGTTATTCATCTCGGGGCATCATATGGACTAGAGAACTACTTCGCCCGTAGGGACTTCGAGGACGAGTCCCAGTCCTAATCCTGATACATTATATGATCTGTTGGTATAGAGGACCCAGAGGTCAAAGTGTGCGGAAGCGCGGAATGCTTCCCGCTCTACTTCAGGCAGTACTTCTGCACTGAAATCGGTGGCAAAGTGGGCAATCACTTGCGACTTTATAGCGGTTCATAGTTGATATGTTATTTCATGCTCGCTTAATTTTATGGCCCATTTGGCCAACTTACCCAATAGTTCAGGTTTCTATAGGATGCCTTTGAGAGGGAAGGTTGTCAGCACCTTTATGGGGTGGCATTGAAGATACGATCTGAGCTTTCATGAAGCTACGACTAATGCCAGAGATAGTTTCTCAAGGTGAGGGTACCTTGTTTCGGCATCAACTAAGGTTTTACTGATATAATAAATTGGGGATTGCGTACCTTTGTTTTTGTGGACCAGAACTGCACTCACCGCGACTTCTGAGATTATTAGGTACACTAGGAGGCATTCGCCGGGTTTGCCTTAACAAGTAGTGGCGGTAAGGACATGTACGCTTTCAGTTTTCTTAAGGTGTTAATGCATTCCGAATTCTATTATAGCCCGTGATCCTTTCTTAGTACATTAAAAAACTTCTGGCATCTGTCCGATGATCGTGAGATGAATCTTGATTGAGTGGCTATTCGCCCTATCAATTTTTGTACCTACTTTTTGCTGGTTAACGTATCTGGTATTCCTTGTATGGCCTAATTTGATATGGGTTGACCTCGACACCCCTTTGCGGCACCAAAAACCAAGGAACTTTCCTGAGGTTATGCCAACACATTTATTGGGATTCAGTCTCATCCCATATAGCCTCAATATTTCGAAGGCTTCCTTCAAATGACCAATGTGATCCCCCTTCCTTTTAGACTTCACCAGCATGTCGTCAATGTAGACCTCCATACTCTTTCCGAGTTATTCTTTGAACATTTTGGTGACTAACCTTTAATACGTCGCCCCTGCGTTCTTGAGTCATTAGTGGGTAACTTATCAACTTTCTCGTTGATCGCATCGTTGATTGCGGCATTGAACTTTCTCATCATTTGCCGCACTGGCGGGTAAAGAGGGTCGATATTCAACCTGTGTATGGCGATGTATTTTGGGATTCCCGGCATATCTGAATGGGAAAAGGCAAACAAGTCAGTGTTGTTAGTTATGAACTCATGAAATCTACCTGGTTCTGAGAGGTTGTGTCCGATATAACATTTTTTCGTGTTGTCAGTGTTGTACAACTGAACGGAGTTGAGGTATTCTACAGTTGCCTTGCCAGCCTCTACGACATCTGGGTCTTTGATGACCTCTATTTGTATGTCTGGTTTTGTTCCCGATATGGCTGATTATTATGGTTCTGCATTTTCCCCCTTTAGTTGTTAGGTGTGTGTGCAGTCTTGGGCGATTTGGTAGCATTCTTAGGCGGTGTGTTGCTCACCTCGGATGCTAAATATCCCTCACGGGGTAGGAAATTTGATCACTTGATGGGACGGCCCGCATGGCGTGTATCCATGGATGACCTATGATATCGTTATAAGTTATTTCTTGGTTCATGACGTGGAACGTCATTTCCAGGGTGACTCTTCCTGCCAAAACGGGCAGCACTATATCTCTAGAGGTTCGTTCCACTGCATTATTAAAACCTGTTAGTGTTATGCAACGCGGTACTATCTTATCCTCGAGTCTTATGTGTATGAGGACTCGTGGGTGAATAATACACGCACCGTTTTCATCATCCACCATTATTCTTTTTTACATCGGTATCTGCGATGTGTAAAGTTATAACCAAATCATCATAGTAAAGGAAAGACAAACCATTGGTATCTGACTTATCGAAGATGATACTATCTTGGAGGTCGTCATACCGTTCATGGGCCATTGTCCGCTTGAGTTTATGTGTGGTAGTGAATTTAACATGGTTTAGTATCGTATCATCGCTGTTGCCAATGATTATTTGTATGGTACGAGCTGGTGAAGGCAATTTTAGGGGTCATTGAGGTTGATCGCGTCCACGAGCGAAGTTAACCCGCCCTCGATCGCTCAGCAGTTCTTTCAAGTGTCCCTGGTTTAACATTCTTACCACTTCCTGTCGCAGACCTATGTAGTCTTCGGTCTTATGTCCCCTTTCCTGGTGGAATTCAGATAGAACATTCGATCTCCGTGTGCTCGGACCTGACTTCATTTTCTGTAGCCATTGCACCTTTGTACCGAGCTTTTCTAGTGCATACATTATTTTTGAAGGAGAAATGCAAAAGTTATGAGCAGAAAACAGGTAGGGAATACCTCTTTCATTTCGATATGGCATGATGTGTCGGGGCGTGACGTCTGCATGTCGTGGAGGAGGTAGGGTGGATGCCCGGATGTAGGGCTGATGCATTTCTCGATTGAAATGGGATAGTTGATCCCTTTAACCATCGTTGCAGCGTTCTATCCTTGTTTCGATCTGGACTGACGTTATTCATCGGAGAAGACCATTCAAGTCATCCTCATCTGCCCTTACTTCGGCACAATAGGCATTATGGATTTCTTCCCATGTGGTGGGAGGGTATTTCATGATTCTACTTAGCAATTTTTTTTTTCTTTCGACCCGCTTCTACTTAACCCATTTTGGAAGGCTTCTACTGCCATTCCTTCTGATATGTTTCGTAGGCTCATTCTTACCCTGTTGAATCGTGCTAGGAAATCCCCAAGTCCTTCGCATGTCGTCTGCCTAACGGCGAAAATATCATTTACCCTAGCTTCTGCCTTTTTCGCTCCCGCATGGGCGGTGACAAATTTATCTGCCATTGCTTCAAACATTGATATTGATAGTGCCGGTAATTGGGAATACCATGTCAATGCTCCCCCCATTAGAGTTTTTCCTAACTTTTTCAACAGCACCGATGGTACCTGTTCTTTCGACATATCGTTGCCTTTTACTGTAGTGACGTAGTAGATTATGTGATCTTTCGGGTCCGTGGTGCCATCATATATTTTCAAGTATGGCGGCATTTTGAAGGTTTTTAGAATAGAGTGGGGGGCTTCCCCTTCACTGTACGGTTTCTTGATGAATCGGCCTACGTCACATTTTGGTAGCAACTTTGGAGCACCCGGTATTTTATCGACGCTTTCCTGATGCTCCTTCATCTGATCACGGAACGTTTTGTTCTCGTTTTCCATTTCTTCCATTTTTTAAGATGGACGGAAGTGCATCGTTACCTGTATCAACAACAATATGAGTTTTACCTGCGCGTGGAGTTCTGGCCCATCGGCGACAGTTGCGGTTTCTGCGTGTATTGTGCCTCCGACATCCCTTTGAGTGGGTTTTTCGAGTATGTTGCTCAAGGTGTTTGTATACCACTCCTCTAATAAATTTTTCATAGCCGTTGCTGCTTCTCCTGTTGTGGTTGTTGAGGTTTACTTCTCGCGCGAGACAGTCACACTTTCATGCGGGGTGGGTGTGATATCTCCCTCAGGTGTGTGAGCACGTGATTTTTGCCCTAAGCAAATTATTCCTAAAAAATACAAACAAAATGATTTTTTAATTTTGTTGATATTTGTGGCATTTTTGTGTTAATTAGTGGCATAATAATTCATAAAAAAATAAAATAATAAAATAATATTATAAAAAAATATGCATATGCATTAGGGGTTTAATTTTACAATTTTAATATTAATTTATTTTTAAAACAAATTAAAGAAAAGTCGAAAATAGCATTTTTGTGTTTTAATTGAAAAATTACTCTAAAATAGATATTAAATAAATTTTAAAAATTAATTAATTTAACAATTTAAAAAAATCAGAAAATAAAAATATAAAAGGAAAAGAAAATAAAAAAAATACAAAGGAAAAATAAAATACAAAAAAATACAAAAAATAATAATACAATACAAATACAAATAAAGTGGGCTAATACAAGAATTATACCAAATTAATATCCCAAATAGATAGTACCCGCCCAGGCCCAAAGAGGAATTACCTGGTCTGCCCAGGGGATTCAAAACGACCC
>MU696298.1:119055-132045 GCA_026770625.1 Nicotiana glauca | reverse complement strand
GGAGAGATTTACGGTAAGATTAGCGTTCATGATTGATAGAGAAGTATTGGTAAATCTGTATGAGCATAAACAGAATGGATTCCATCAATAGGGGAAATCATTACCTTAGCTTTTCCTCATTATTATTTACAACATATTTAATTTATTTTACAGTTATTTAACTTTTTGCAAACGTAGTTATTAAGGAAACACTCAACTGAATTTTGAATATTTGGGAAGCTGATTCTGAAGAGTTAGTGGGTCTGAAGATAGTAGTTGATAGGTTAACTCTCTGAGAATTCGACCCCGAGCGTAATACTTGGGTTATATTTGCAGCGTCCGCAGAGTCCTTTTTATAAGGCATAGTTGGGCGTGATCAAATGGCATATAATAATATTAAAAGTTTAAAAAGTAATAAAATTTTATAAAATAGGTATACAAGGTAAAATAAATATTTCAAAGATATATGAAGTTAACTAGCATTTCCAGTGGGCATACCGTGTAAATTACTCTTTCACATATACTCACTTTTGGGTCACAATTGAAGTTATACCAGCATTACACAAAATTTGTAAAGTGTACTCCCCTCTGATCTAAAGTAGTTCAATCTCTTCAATGCAACTTGAGAAATCAAATATGAATGCAACTTCAAGAATTCGAATCTTAAATAGTTCAATTTATTGGATGCAACTTCAGATTTCAAATCTTAAGTTCTGAAACATAAACTCATTATTCGAATTTCAACAATCCAATATTTGATTCAATGCCCAAATCTACTCCACATGAGCTCAAATTTTAAACATAACTTTTAAATATCATAAAGAACAGATCTCAACCATCAAATCATCAAAACAACAATAAATTTAATAAACTCATTTTTCAACTAAGAAGAAGAAGAAGAAACCCTAAGTACAAAAAAAAGAAAACAACATTAAAGAAGAAGAGAAAAGTGTATGCATATGAAGTTATCCAAAAATTGGGTATAAGTTAATCTATTTTTTAAAAGTGGGTACAAATTTAATGGATGGCGCATTGGGAGCCACATGAGAATTTTACCACAAAATTATCAAATATTATAGGGCAAGTTACGCATATGACCGATCGACAAAAATTAATTATATTCACTAACCAAATATACAAAAAATATATGCTAAATATGTATAAAATATGTACATTCGTTAAGAGTAAAAACCGCGTGGGGTAGCCACTTTTTAATGTGGTATTAGTTTTTATCGCATTTTTAATGCTAAGCACAAATAGCCACTACTGTATTAAAATTAATACGAAAAGACGATTTTACCCATTCTTCATGAGTGATGTGTGAATATTAACGACACCGTGTCTTTAACATTTACATTGCACATATGAAGTTTAGGGTAAGATGTCCTAAATTTTAAAACAGAAGGTGCTAATTCATGACACTTTATCCTTAATATTTACACAACAATCATGAAGTTAAGGATATCATGTCTAGCACAAGGGTATTTTCGTTCGGATGGGTAAAAATTTATTAAAATACTGACTTAATAGTAAATATATTTTAAACAGTGACTTAAGAGTAACTAGAATTGGATATTACACGGGGCCAACAATTTGATTTATAATTTGCTAGTATAAAATAGGAGTACATCATTGTCAAATATGGAAATCAAAATATAACCACAAAGGATACATCACTGTTTGTAGTTCGGAGAAACAACCATGAGAAAATATTTGGGATTTTGACATAGTTACTTACAAAAATAAAATTATTTATCTTTGTCTATCCATTTATTTTTCTACCCATAAATTACTAACATTTCCTATCATAGTAGTTTTTGTGGAGAATTTTCTTTATTCTCCAATTCTTTTTTATTCTATGCTTCTTTTCTTTCTTTTCTCCTTTACTTTTTTCTCGTTTTTTTTCTTTTCTAATTTCATTTAACTTCTTTTGTTTATATTCTTTTTCTCTTCATAATCTAATTGCATTTACTGTTTTCACTATTTTTATTATTATTTTTTAATATTATTACTAAAGAAAAATTAAATTGTGTACCAAGTAAATGTAGCTAATACAACCAAAAAATATTAACTAGCATATGATATCATTATAGTATATAGCTATACCAACACGGTATACAATTGAGCTAAAAAAAATTTAGTTCAATCATTTAACTGAAATAATATCATATGTCAATAAAAATTTCAAAAAATTCTAAAAGGATCTAATTGTAAGAGTATACCATTATATTATATAACATACTAAAATTTTTTTATTTTTTTATTTTCAATTTGCCCCTCACGCTGGGTAAAAGCTTAAAGAAAATTAAAATGAAAAAGACAAGTGAATAATAAGTATAATATTATAGTATATTGTATACTATTATAGCATATTACTACAATATATTGCATATTATTACAGTATACTGTAATAATATACTGTTGCAGTACAACTATATACTCCTATAGTATATTGTATACTATAGCGGTATACTATTAGGTAAATGTGTTCTTCTTCGATTTTTGCAATATACCGCTGCAGCATATAGTAAACTATAATACTGTTGCAGTATAGTTGTATACTGCAATAGCATATTATATACCATAGCAGTATACTATTGGGTAACTGTGTTCTTTTTCGATTTTCAGCTAAAATTTCCAACTCAATCACCTTAAATGCTACCAAATTTCAGTATGAACTTTCAGAATGTATTATAAGCAATATTTAACAGCACCCACTTTGAATCAAATAAGAAATCTTCAAAATAAAAATTTTAAGTCAAAGCAAGAGCAAGAGCTAGGGAAAGAACAATCAATAAAAAGTGAAGCATAATTTCTCTGCTTCTTTTAAAGGAGTAGAGAAATTTGGGTGAAGTCCCAAGATTAAAGAAGGCTTGGTGTTAATTTTAGTAACTCCAGATCCTTGAATTATTTTCTTATTTTCCACTTCATGACTTGTAATTTGTTATGATATTCTCTGTTCCTATGAAGATATTCCCCATCACGACCCCTCTAATGGCTCTCACTCTGATCCTTCTGCTGCAAACAATTTTGCTAAGGTACGATTATTTTTTTTTACTTTCCCCAGGTAGATTAATTTATGTAATGGTAATTTCATTCACTAATTTAAAATTCTAAATTCGTCTATATTTGCTTAGGGCAATTTTTTAGTTAGCTTGGTCTGCTATATTTGAGTTTGGGTGTTGGGTGTCTCAATAACTAGGTAAATAGTTGTAAAAATTGTGTGGGGTAGCCACTTTTAAAGTGATATTTACTTTTTATCCAGCATTTTCAATGCTTAGCAATAGTAGCTACTAGTCTATTAAAATTAATATGAAAAGACTGTGTTACCCTTTCTTCTATCTCTAATGCATAAAAACTGTGTTGGCTGTCATCAAGCCCCACCACCATCACCGGTTTCTCCTCTGCCGTCGCCATTCCAATTGCTCAATTGACTAAATTTCAAGGTTTTCAAACTTGACAGGGATTTAACTGGCTGTAAGGGAATTTATTCTAACTGAGTAATTTCAAGATCTGAGAATGGTGAAGAAGAACAGAAACATTTTGATCTCATCTGTGTGATTTTTGTCGTCTTATGGTGGCGTACCAGAAATGACAAGTGGCTATGAATTACTCGTACGTACGTTGGTTGAATTTTGGTATGAAAATTAGTACCAAAGATATGGTCAATCACTGAGTAAGGACAATAGGTCCTGAACTTATGCTAAGAAGCCCAAAAGTTAAGGACAATAGGTCCTGAACTTCGGCTAAGAAGCCTAAAAGTTAAGGATTAGCAGTCCTTAACTTACAGTTACAAGTTCAAAAGTCAAGGACAGACAGTCCTTAACTTACAGTTACAAGTTCAAAAGTTAAGGACAGACAATCCTTAACTTACAGTTACACATTCAAAAGTTAAGGACAAGCAATCCTTAACTTACAGTTACAAGTTCAAAAGTTAAGGACAATAAGTCCTTAACTTTGACTTACAAGTTCAAAAGTTAAGGACAGACAGTCCTTAACTTACAGTTACAAGTTCAAAAGTTAAGGACAATAAGTCCTTAACTTTGACTTACAAGTTCAAAAGTTAAGGACAGACAGTCCTTAACTTACAGTTACACGTTCAAAAGTTAAGGACAAGCAAGTTCAAAAGTTAAGGACAATACGTCCTCAACTTTGACTTACAAGTTCAAGAGTTAAGGACGCTTGGTCGTGAAGTTTGAGTTCCAAGTTCAAAAATTAAGCCCATGTAATTCTGAAGTTTTGAACTTAGAGTTACAGGTTAAAAAGTTAAGGACATGTAGTCTTTAAGTCCTGAACTTAGAGTTTTAAGTTCAAAAGTTAAGGATATGTAGTCCTGAAGTTAAGGACATGAACATAGGGGTATTTTCGTCCAGGCAGTTAAAATTTATTAAACCAGTGTCTAAAGACTAAAGACATTTAAAACACTGGCTTTAAAATAAAGACATGAGCTGTTAGTGACTATTTATGCACATCGCCCTAAATAGATTGAGCCTTATGGATAAGAGTAGTAAATAGTTTGGACCTGGACATTAAAGGGTAAATAGTTTAGAATTAGTAAATATAAACTGAGATTCTCCCGATGGATAATATTTCTGCCTTACCAAGCAATGGAGAAAATTGCAAATTTACATAGCTTTTAGCTAAGAATTGCAGATCATAGTATAAACACTAAATACATATGCTCCTATAGTTTTCGAATGAGTTTCAAACATATGCAAATCATGTACATAATATAGATTAAGTTTTATTTGAAACCAATATTTTATGTTAGGTCATGTGTTCCAATTCTTATTAAACCGACCATTTATCGTAAAAAAGAGATTTCTAATATAATCTCGCAGTGATCAAAGAACTTGGCTGGTCTCTTAAATCAAAGCTAGGGCTAATCTCCATAACTCTTCTTCCTCAGGCCTCACAAACAAGGTAATGGTAATCAAATTCATAAGCTTTCTTTCTTTCTTGCTTGTCTGATGTCTCCAACTTCTCGCAGTTTTTTAATTGGTTAATGTAGTTGATGAGTGGGAAAATAACCTTATAATAACCGCGGTTTTGTAGTTTTCCATGTCAGTTTTGAGATGCCCTTTACTTGTTTGGCAAAATGCCTGAAAGAAATTGTACTAATTTTTTAGTTTCGTCGTTTCTAAAACTGTCCAATTGTAATAGTTGGCGTTTTGCACAACTTTTAACTTCATAAAATTACTTGTTTATTTTCCTTGCCAAATAGAAATTTATCAATGTGGCCCCATACTTGGTGGGTGGGTGGGAGTGGGAGCTATATGACTTTGCTCTCAGAATTCTCTTTGGAAAAGCTCTTTTACTTTTTAAGTCTTTGGTGCAATCACCTACTGTCCATTCAATAAAGAAAGATAATTTTTTTCCCCCAGAAACCCAATATATAAAGTTTTATTGTCCATTCATGAAGGATTTTTTTTTTGGTTAACAAAGTTCGAAATAGGAGTAGTTTTAGTAGTAGTATTGAAGAATACATGTGTTGTTAGTGTAATTGACGTAAAACTTGTAATAAGAAGTTCTTTTTGTTGTTTTTGTCTTTGGTTTTGATGACGGAGAAATCCCCGAGGACTAGAAGCTCTCTTATTAGGAAAAGTTTTCTCTTCTATTTTTCCCATTGATTATGGAGGGTTCCCTTTGATCGTCCCTTAATTATTTTGACTGCAGAGAGCTATGAACTAAAATGCCCTGTGAACTGCACTGAACCGGGTTTTCCGGATCCTGTTTCATTTCCCCACATTTAGTTCGATCTCTGCTTTTAATTCAGTCATCTTTTCACTTATCTCAACAGCTCCACTCATAACACTATGGATTCACAAAGCCAGAATACTTCATTGCAGCGTCTGCAAAATGTTGAGAAGGTAAATGCTTTAGAGAACTATTGACTTAAAATGGGCTGATTTCAGTAACTGCTACATTTGTATCTTTGTCTACAAAATACTTTTGAGTTCTAATTTCAGTAACTGTTACATTATTGACATATTTCGGCTGATTTTGTATCTTCCACTGATGTTTGCAGAGGATAGTTAGAGTTCTGGAGCTAGCAGGAGGTGTAATGGATGAAATGGCAAATCCAAGTGGTCCGAGGAAGGAGCTTATTAACAACCATTGCAGTGAGTTTATGCAACTAATCAAGGTTTGAACATTCTTTACTAATTCACACCTAGAAGTTCTACAACCTCTTTATCTGTTAACAAAACCATTTTATGTGTAATAAGAAGCCGTTAACCTTTCGTGCTGCTGCTCTTGGTATTTCGTTGTATGACTCTGATGATACTCCAGCTTGGTTACTCTTTGTGGTTCTTTTTTTTATGTGCATTTATTTGTCATTTGGTATTGAATGTGAAATTTCTCTATGAGGTAAATATGGAAACTTATTGTTTGTAACTTTTACATTACGAACTAGTTTACTGTTGTTATGGGCAAATTACCATTAAGTTTGTCTGATATAACTGAGTCTATACCTTGAGTTCTGATTGAACTAAATCAGTTTGAGAACTAAATAGATGATATTGCACCAATTACAACAGGACATCCAGGTCACACTGCGGGAAGAAATCAAAAGCGCATGTGAATATCGTCCTTTTGAGAAGTGTGACTATGTACCAAGAATATCAAACGAGATCTGTTGCAAGAAACTAGAATATGTCATTTCTCAGTTTGATGATATGAAGCGAACAATTGATGGTTATCATGCTGCAGCGTTAGACCATATGACCCTAGATTAGTGAGTAATGTAGGAATATGTCCCTGTAATGCTGGATTTATATCTTATTGCATCAAAACTTAGGTTCATTATTTACAAATGTAGGCATGAAAAATTTGTGCTCGCTTGTTTTTTGTTTATGTTGCAAAATTTGCACTATTTGTTTGTGTACGTTATCTACTGTATTTCTTATTTGAACTTGAATTTATAGTTGGTGGGAGAATGGTTATTGGTTATGATTGAAATGCTGTGAAATTAAAAGAGCAGAGGATGAATATAATGAGTTGGTAAATACATTTGACTTTGGATCTCAATATTAATTAGAGTTTAATTTCTCTGAAGTGTATAGTTCTGGGCAGAGAAATGACCATCTAATTCGCAGGGGCAGAGGCGGATCCAGGATTTCAAGTGGGTTCGGTATTTTAATTGTTTTAAGTTATTAGGTTCTAAATTAATAATTTATACATATTCAACGAATATTTTAAGACAAATATATGGTTCGAACCAAAGCTACCGAGTTCGGCCGAACCCGCACTCGGCTCTCTAGCTCTGCCCCTGCGTAGGGGTTGGGCTATTTGGCCCTTGATGTATACTCTTAACAGAATGTATCCAGAAAGTGGACACTTTTGGTCCCTAAACCACCCTAAAGCTAATGATAGATGTTAAAGAGGTCGAGAGAAATTTTTTATCTCCAATTTAACGAATAATAAAATTAAACAAATGTGATAATCTAATTTCCAGTTTAATATGTAATTTTGTTTTGTTTCAAGCATTCGATGTTCAGAATTTACTAGCTTGGTTGATATTTCCTATTGAAGAAAACTTCATATCCATAGCTGGAGCCAAAGATCTCTAATTAATGATAACGGACCCTTTACCATTTCAAAGAAATTGAGATTAGTCTTTAGATTCCAAGGTTGGGGTCCCATACTTTTAAAAAGACTGTCTCTGTTGACTAAATTCAATAAGACCAATCAAAATTTTCCAATCATCTTTAAGACTAATTCCTCAAACTTTTTCAAAAAGTAATTTTTTGGCCTTTTTTATTTTTGTGGTCCGCAGTAAGGAATTAACTTATTTTTTTTTTTAAGTTGCGTTTGGAGTGAAAAGTCTAGGAGTATTTGTTATATTCTAATAAATAAATTAAGGTTAATATAGTCAATTTTATTGTTAATTAATATTAAAAATATGAATTCTTTAATATATGTAAAAACAACAAAAGATTAATTAAAGTGAACAGGAGAGAATACATCCAAGTGTTCCCCAAAGCCCTTGACTTTCATCATTTAGTATAAGCCCAAAAATTTGTCATCAACTCTATGCACTTTGTCTCTTTCTCTTCTCAAATAACAAGACCTCTTCAAACTTCAAAATCCTTCACCATATTTATTTTCGCTCCTCCTCCTTTCCTCATCCTCAAAACCACCAAAAAACTCCTTATTTCTCTTACTAAGTTATTTTCATTTCTTTGTATCAAATATGAAGAAGCTTTATAGTAAAGGTACAGTTAATCTAATTACTCCTCCACCTTTAGTATTATCAGACCAGCTTTCTTTGTTACCAGCTACAATCTTGACACTATTTTCAGCTTTACCTCAAGAAGATAGACAAGTTTTAACTTATTTAATTGCTTGTAATTCTTCCACCAATTTCTCCAACAATCTTGGAAATTCTACTACTCATAAGAATAACAACTGCTGCTACTGTTTCAACTGCTACATGAGTTACTGGATAAAATGGGATTCATCACCTAATCGTCAACTTATTCATGAGATTATAGATGCTTTTGAAGATATGGGGTTGCAGAAGAAAAAAGGAAAGAGCAAGAAACATAGGAGGAATAAAAATAAAGGGTCTTTTGAGGTTAAGAAAAACTCTGAAATTTGTGAATCTGATTCTTTGGAGGAAAATTCTTGTAGCTATGATAATGGTGCTAGAGAAGAGGTATTAGGAGATGAGAAAGGGTCTGTGGGAAGGTTTGTGAGTTTTCTTGGGGAAAGCTTGTGGAGTATTTGGAATATCTGAAATTCTTTTATAAGGTAAATAACAACAAATTCAGTGTAATCCGACAAATGGGGTCCGGGAAGGTTAGTGTGTACACAACCTTACCCCTACCTTGTAAAGGTAAAGAGATTGTTTCCGATAGGCTCTCGGGACACAAGAATCATAGTTACATAACTTTTTGAAAAGAAATACTTTTATAAGGTAGTTTTGAGGAAATTTAGGTTGATATTGTTAATTTTTTACTTCTACTTATCCCATAGTAGTTTTGTTCAATTTTTTTTGCTTTTCCTTGTCACTATGTTTTATTGTTCTTATTTTTGGGGTTCTGTAAAATACCCTTCATGACAATGTAAGATATATTGTCTTTTTTGAATGTTCACTTTCAACTTTATGCTATATTTCCACTTTTTGTTGTCAATGCTTAGTTGGAACTTCCTTTTCTCTTTAAACATTGTGGAATTGTTTATGAATAAACCAAGTCCAAAAAGAAGTGAGTTTGTTTCTTTTGAGGAAATATTTTGTAAAAGATATACATTCTCTTGGACTTTTACCGCTAATAATTGAAAAAAAAATGTTAAATCAATAGTTAACGATAGGGTTTACATACTTGAAAAAATGGAACCTTAGGGAATTTGTTTATTTATGACCAATGAAGAAGAGCCTCGACGTAACTGCTAAAGTCGTTGTCATGTGATTAGGGGGTCACGAGTTCTAGCTGTGAAAACATCTTCTTGTAGAATGTAGGGTAAATCTGCGTATGATAGACTTTTGTGATTTGACCCTTTCCCTGAACCCTGAGCTTAGTGCGCCCTCTTTTTTTTTATGTCACCAATGAAAGATGAGGGAAATTCTTGGTCATCCATGGGCGGTTTGAAGACTTGATTAGAACAGTCGGCCACTATTTTTTCTCTTTTTCTTTTATTGGAAATTGAGAAAAGTGAAGGAGCATCTTAGAGCAACGATAAAATTGTCTTCGTGTGACCCATAAGTTATGAGTTCGAATTGTAAAAACAGTCACTAATACTTGTATTAGAGTAAGCTGTCTACGTCATATCGTTTGGGGTGCAGCTCTTTCCCCCAAACCGTGAACGCAAAATTCCTTGTGCACCCGACTGTCCCGCTTTATTGGAAATTGAGAAAAGGTAGTACTCCATTGACCTTTTGTTGGACTGAGAAAATGACAGGGTCTAAAATTGTGTTCTACAAGTGATACGATTTTTTTTTGTGCATATTTAGAAATTAGAAGTATTATTTCCTCGGGACCCAAAAAAAAGAAAGAACTATATTCCCTTTCTTTCTGTCAATTGGCTCGAGAAAACTCAAAAGGGTACTTGTAGTTTTTTTCATGTTGACAGATATGGCTCAGACACTAGTGAGCTGGTTTATTTGTGTGTTCTCTCAACTATCTTTAACACAAGATAAATGTCTAAGCTCAGACAAAAATACCAAATATCAATGTGTGGTAGGTAATAATTAAATACACATGGCTGGGAAGTTAGCCGTTACTGATATTGTGTTAGTGAAAGATAGCAGGTCCGATAAGATGAGGTGCACAATCTTATACGTAATTTAGTCACTACCGGAATCAAAATATAAAGAAGTTAGATATATCGAAAAGTCAAGGGGAGTCGACATATAATAATAAATATACATAAAATAAAAAAAAATTATCTAGTAAAATAGTGTGATTTTCTAAGAAAGGGAACACCCCTTGGTTGAATATGGCTCCACCACTGATCACTACTATATAAAAAAAATACTCCACACTACCGGCAACACTATTGAGGTACTTGATCAGGTGCAACTTATGTGGCATATTTTCCTAATTTGTTCCAAAATGAATGATATTTTTTTACATTTATATATAATTTAACTTTATTTTTTTATTTTATTTTTAATGAGATGATTTATAGTCATACAATAAAAGACCCCTATTATAATGGGCACTTAGTTTTTTTTTCTTCTCTTCATTTCTCATACGGTATTTGACATTCGTTTTGGGACCTCATCTAATCTAATTTTCGACGTGTAAGATTAATTAAAGGGCAGTCTATTTTTTCCATTATTTAATATCATATTTTCCGTTGATAGAGATAAGACCTGCGTACACATTATACTCTTCAGATCCCACACGTTAAATTATACTAGATTGTTGTTATTGTTGTTGCAACATCCTGCTTCCCATTTACAGCAACTCATAAACAGATTGGGTATGTTGACTCTATTTATAATTTGGACAGTTCATGATTCCCTCTTTCCCTACCAGCAAACTAGCTCCCTGCATCAACAAAATTTTAATTAATTACTTCTGTTAAAACAATTAAAAGTTTATCAATAATATAATGATCAATAATTGTTACTTAATTAAAGCCCCTTTTTTGGTTTGGTGAAGTATGTTGGTCTCAACTCCTATTCCCTCCATCATCAATTTATCACCTGTTGAATATAAAAAAGTTTTTTCAGAACCCAGTTTTTTATTTGTATTAAATTCCTTATGATATGTCTTTTTCATTTTTGGCAAAGGAACTTGGTCTCAACTCCTATTCCCCATCATCAAATTATTAGATACTGAATAACAAAAATCAGATCCCAATCTTTAATTTATTGGTATTTTATTTCCTTGCATATGTCCTTTTTTAAATTTAAAAGAAAATAATATTGATAAGGACAATTATCTCAACTCCTATTTCCTCCAACAAATTATTCGATGTTGAATAAAATAATCAAATCTAATCTTCAATTTAATGATAATATAATTCCCCTTGCAATTTGTCAGTATTATAAATTATATCGTGGATTCCTTATCATTTTTCTTTACAACTATTCGTATTATAATCTCTTTTCTGATGGAAATATCATAGTTTATCATTATTACTATCTACATTATTGATGGTTTTCTATAGACTGTCACTTTCTTTTAGTTCGTTTAGCACCTTTTATTTGAGGTCCACTTTGGAGGTTACGACCGTTAACACCCTATAAGATCGCTTGGTTAGGAAATAAGTTATTCCATAATTAATTTTCGAGATTAATTATCTTACTTTCTCATCGAGATAAAAAGATATTACAATCTCGAGATAATTAATTACGGGATTAATTATATTACGATTTTATCTCAACCAAACGTGGAATAAACTTATTTCAAATTTAATTTCGAGAATAATTATTCTTTATCCTTCGTACCAAACAAGCCCTAAATTTTTATAATATCTAATACGACCACGTTCACAAGGCTCATCGTTTAATAGTATCTGCGATATAACTCTTTTCTATAATTCTTGGTTTTTTTTAAAAACATTCTATATATGTGTCACGTCAAATGTTACGTGGCCTCTTTCAGCCAACTCCTAGTGAGGCTTGTTTGTTACGAGAAGCAAGAGATAATTAATTTCGGAATATAGGGGCAAATTTAGAGCAAAGTTTGCGGGTTTCGTGAACCCAGTAACTTTTGTATAGACCCTGTATTTGTACTAAAAAATTCATTAAAAGTATAAGAATATTTAGCTTTGAACCCAATTTGTTGGTCCAGTTATCATGTAGATTAACTTGAGATTGTTATAGGAACCCATAAGCTTAAAATTCTGGATACGCCTCTGCCAGAATACATTAAATTTGAGATGAGTTTAACCGACGTTTGGTTAGGATAAAATCGCGTTACAAATAATCCCGAAATTTTAATATTATTTTTATCTCTATAGAATGGTAGGATAACAATCACAAGATAACTAATTCCGTAACTAATCCTGAAATAACTTATTCGGCAACCACACGATCCCAAAATTCATTATCATTTGCCTATAATATGTGTGCAACTTAGTGTTGGTATAAACGCGGGGGGGGGGGGGGGGGGGTGTTTCTGAAATATAGAATTTTGAAAAGAAAATCCAACGGGTTCTATTGGAAATATTACCGGAACTCCGACGACTCTATTTCAGTCGGAAAGCAGCGATTTTATTTATTGCTTTTCGACTATATATATATATATATATAAATTGATTATTTTAAAATTTTGAATCGTTCTGTAATCATAGAAACTAGAAAGCTTGTGATTTCCATTAAGGGTGTGTTTGGTACGAAGGAAAATATTTTCTGGAAAATATTTTTCAATTTTTCCATGTTTGATTGGCTTAAATATTTTGAAAAATATTTTTCTTATCAACTTATTTTCCTTCAATCGGAGGAAAATGTTTTGAAGGGAAAACATTTTCCTAAACTCCTTCTCAACCTTCCCCACTTTATCCCCAACCCATCCCCACCCACCCCACCTCTCTCTCCAAAAAGGATTTTTTTTT
>MU696298.1:67129-113581 GCA_026770625.1 Nicotiana glauca | reverse complement strand
TTAAACCTTTTTTTTGTAATTTTTAAATTTCTGTTTTTTTTTCGTTTTTCTGCACACCCCCCTCCCGCAATTTTTTTTTAATTTCGAATTTCTATTTTTTTTGTTTTCTGCACATACCCCCTTGCCCTGCCCCCTCATAAAAAAAATATTTTCTACTCTCTAATCAAATAATAAAAAATATTTTCCGGAAAATATTTTTCACTCACCAATCAAACAAGGAAAAATAAGTGATAAAACAATTCATTTTTCATGAAAACATTTTCTAGGAAAATATTTTCCACGAAAAATATTTTTCTTCGTACCAAACAGGTAAATGGATAAGAGAGAGCGCTCATTAGTCAAAGTCTATGACTGACTACAAAATAATCAATTATACATAATAACTATCACAAAGACTTTTCTTTTCTTTCCTTGACTTATGAGTGGATTGTGATCTGTTTGAATGGTTATACGATGTATACCAAGTTCCAATTAAATTTAATGGGCTAAGTTATCTCAATATTAATTATTTCGGAATTAGTTATTTCAGAATTGTTATTTCACCCTCTTATAGGGATTAGAAATTCACTAAAATATCGGGATAACTAATTATGGGATTAGCTATACCATAATTTTATCCTAATCAAATATGGTTTAAACTTATCTCAATTTTAATCTCAAAATTAATTATTCCTTATCTCTTGTACCAAACGAGCCTTAAGAGTAGTAGCTACGCGGAGCATTTTCCTGGAAGAACAGTCAACTGGCTGTAGAATGAGTCTTACTACGTCTGAAACAAGTCAAAAAAAAATGTTGAAAATGTCTCCTTTTTATAATTGTAAGGCCCAGTAAACATAAAAAACAAGAAATTAAACATAGTTCAAGAAATTTCAATCAAGAATTAAACGTAAAGATAAGGCAAAGAGAGAAGAAGTGGGAGTAGAATAGAGCGTATCCTTTTTAAATTAAGTTTTTGTTGTAAGAGGATAATAAGCTAAGAGATTTTCTAATTGAACGTGTAATGTACAAATTTTTATACTTATGATAGTTTTTCAAATATTATACGTAAATACTTATTTGCTCATGGTGTTTACATCAAATCAAACAATTTATCCACAGTACTTCATGATATAAAATACAGGCAGAGGCAAACTTATGTTTGGAGTAGAGGAGTCACTGAACCTTGTTAAATTCACTAAAATTATGGACCCTTAAGTCAAAAGTCAAATGGGGCACTGGTTGAACAGTCAACTTATGTGACTCCGCAACTTCAAATTCTAGATCAGTCTATATACAATTTACCTAAAAATAGTCTGTTTGTAACATCTCCTAAAGTAGTCAATTCAATCACTATAACCCTTACTAATTAATGATTAAAGATTTTAAGTTCTGTGTATTCACCGGGTACAGTTTTTTTTTACGTCATTAGATTAAGTTGTCGATAAGGACTCGTAACTCTTCGTAGCAAATCTGACATGATAACCTGAAAAATAAAGTAATAACACCTACTTTAACCAATGTAAAAATTATTTACTCCACTATATGATTAGATCATTGACAAGGGTACTTGAGATGCCACATTTGAAGTCCATTCACAATAATGCTAGAATTTCTTCACCACAAGTTACATCAGAAAAACAAGAACACATTGAATATATACAACTAGTAATTTACCAATTACCTGTTGAATTATAGAATGTTAATGACTATGATTATTATTGATATCAAGATTCAGACATGTACAGGTATAGATGAAGATTTCATGGATACACAGGCTTTCAAGCGTTCAATAATGGCGTTTCGACTAACTAGCCCTGAATGAAGTGTCAATGGAAGTCCTTCTTTGACACATTCATCATATTTTTCTAGAGCAGATACAATGTGTGTGAAATCTGGCCTTTTTGAAGGGTTAGCTGCCCAACAGCGCTTTATCAGATGTGCTAGAACAGGTTGACAACTCGCTGGCAAGGGTGGTCGTTCGTTCTGTAAAATAACGAACGTTAGTCAGTCAATCAATCAACCAACCAACCAACTATAGCTTTATCTCAAACTAATTGGAACCAATGCTAAATATTTTTGAGAAATAGGTAATTGTGACGCATAAAGGGAGCCTTGGTATAATTGGTAAAGTTGTTGTCATGTGACCAGGAGGCCACGGGTTCGAGCCGTGGAAACAGCCTATTGCAGAAATGCAGGGTAAGACTGCTACAATAGACTCTTGTGGTCTGGCCCTTTCTCAAACCCCGTTCATAGCGGGAACTTAGTGCACCAGGCTGCCCTTTTAGGTAATTGTGACACTATTAGGCCTCTTCAGGTCTAACTGTATTGTGATGCCCATGGCGGAGGGCATGTTGACGAGAGTATGTCGAACAAGATTGACAGACTTCTAGGCTGGCAAGCTTCTGAAGAAAGGGTACACATGTCACCTTAGGCAAATCCCACATCAGAATGAGATACGAAAATGAAGAGCTTTATAAGGCATGACACAAGTTTGCATAATACGCGTGCTTTTGGGATTCAACGTGGCATAACCCAAAAGACAAATCCGTGCGAGCCTAAGCTCAGAGTGGACAATACGTGTCATGGGCTTGGGTCGTGACATGTATATTGCTTGAACACAATAAGAAAACTGCAAATTTGATTATTCATGTACTACCAAAAAGATGAGTGGCAAACCTTTTCAGCAACAGCAAAAGCAGCCTGCACTGGTGTCATTCCTTGAAATGGCAACAAAGCTGTTGTAAGTTCCCACAGCACAATCCCAAAACTGTAAACATCGACTTTCCGAGTATAAGGTTTCTCCTTGATCATCTCCGGTGCCATCCATCGATACGTTCCCATATTACCTTTAGCCTCTCTGCACTGTGTTTCAAGACACGACGTGCCAAAATCAGCCACCTTAACGCGCATCGCATCATTTAAGAGTAAATTACTTGATTTCAAGTCTCTATGGATAACCCCTTGTGAATGAAGATATTCCATTCCCCTTGATATATCAAGTGCTAACCTTAGAACAGTTTCTGTTGAAAGTGAATATGGTTCTTTCTTGTTGAGGTACATCCTCAGAGTTCCTTGTGACATGTACTCTGTAATGATACAGTATACTGGAGGTTTCTTACACGCGGCGATGAACTGTAGATAAACAAGAAATGTTTTCGTAAGAAAACTTGAATCATAGGCTATGCATTAATTTGTTGAAACTGTAGCACATTGGTTAAATTGAATATCAAAATCCAGCCAAAGAAAAAAGACTTAAAAGGTCATGGCTTTTGTCACATTTCATGTTGAATGAAACTACTTAGGGACAATGTTCTCTATAAACTTTCTACAAACAGAGAGAGGATACACGTTACACTACGATTTTAAATTAGAAGAGAGGGACTCGAGGAACTTCTCTGAAGCTGAACAGGAAAAATGTAAAAGGAAAATCTTGCTCCTTAATACTTAGACACCAAAAATATGCTACATGTGAATGTATTCAAGCACTACAAATAAACTTTAAATTAAAGAAAAATGTCTCAACTCAGATTCTTCCTTGGATAATTACCTAAAAACATTTACTTGTGAATTCATAATTTCTCAATTATGCTTTCAACTAGAAGATCATGCAAGTAAATATTATAGTCACTCCCTTTCATTTATGTGTTGTTTGACTTGACACGGAGCATAATGAAAAGATATTTACAACAATAATAAACCCAGTATAATTTCTCAAGTATGGTCTAAGAAGGGTAGTTTGTACGCAAACCTTACCCCGACCTAGTAAAAATAGAAAGATTATTTCCAGTAGACCCTCGGTACAAGACAAGCATAATCACAACAATAACGAAAAGAAATATGGTAGTGGAGAAGCCATGAAAAGAAACAAGAACAACAGCAAGGTAATAAGATAACAGAAGCCCAAGAAACAACCGGTAGTAATAAAAATATTAGGAAAAAAAAACTATAAGATTCTATAAATATGTCATAATATATGTGTGGTTATAAGATTCTTGAAACTTGCAGCTTTAAACGTGCCAAAACAATTGAGTGGTCATAAAACTTTGTCATCAAGGATAAAATAGGACGGAGCAAAGTTATCGTCAGAGCCGGCTCAACCCCAAGGCAACTAAAGCCATGGCTTTAGGCCCCAAAAATATAGGGCCCCAAATTTTGTTCATGTTATATATATAATAAGCATATATTAAATAATTATTTCTGTAATTTTTTATAATGATAAGTAAATCTTGTGATAAATCATTTACTATGTCAATAATCATTAAGGCATAGTTCCCAATATTATGCTATTTTACGGGAAGAATTTGGTTGAGCTATAATAGATAAATAACATTAATATTTTTGCCTCCAAAGGCCTCTCTAATAACGATTTAGCTCTAGGCCCCGCATTCCATCGAGCCGCTTCTGGTTATCGTTCTTGTTAAAACAAACTAAAAAGGAAATACTGCCTGCATAAACAGGAAGGGAAGTATAAGTAACATCGTTTTTCATTTTTTAATGAAGAGGAAATTTGACCTGTACTATATTGGGATGATAGAGGCGAGAAAGCAGAGCAACTTCAGATTTGAATTGTTGTTCAAGCTTAGCTCTAGTCTCCTCCTTATGAGTTGGAATCCTCACCATTTTCACAGCAACTGCTCTTTGCTTATAAATCCCTCTATAAATCCTGCTATGTGCTCCTGAGGCAAATTTATTACCAATAAAAAGCTGAGATAAATCAGCTGTCCATTCTTCTTTTTGATCTTCCTTTGATGTTTCCCAAGTTTCAACATTATCAGATTCTAATATCATTGACCATGACTCTAAACTATCAAATCTCTTCTTTTCCATTGTAGTCATATCTGCTGAATTCCACTGTGTTCTTGAGGATGATGGTACTGATAATGGTTTACTTTGCGATCGCCGTAGCCTAAATGGATTGAAACAAGAACTAGCCATTCTTTTTTTTTTTTTGGTTAAAGCTCAAGATTTTTTGTTGGAAAATGTCAAGATAGAGACAGTTTTAAAGGGTGTTTTTGATCTTCTGAATATGTGCATGGATTTCAAGAACTGCATGAACTGATTCAAAAACATGGGTTGCAAAAGGCCAAGTGAAAATGGCCATATTTGCAAAATTATAAGTGGTTACAAGAAACAGTAAGATTGATGAAGACAAGAGAGTTGAAGTTTCATGTAGAAAAAAAATGGAGAAAAGGGAAGAAAAAGAAGACTCATGAAAATGCAGTGTTTGTAGAAAGAAAGAGAGTTGTTATTTGTGTAACTCATTGCCATAACTTTTTTTTGGTCTAGAAAATAAAAAGCAGATTAGATGAAATTTTAAAGCAGTGGTTTTTTCAGGGATGTCTCGTGAAGTTTTTTAAGAGAGGAAAGGAAAGCTCTTTTGTGGTAAATCCTAACTTTTTTTCTTGTTTTACTTTGCATTAATAAATGAATGCTAAAAGTGTGCAAGTGGTCACATTGTCATAGGATTAACACATACATCTTTTTCAGTTTTTCATATGTCCAGTAGATCGAGTCGAGGAAACAACCACTAATAATATTTATATTAGGATAGTCTATCTATATCACACCCTTAACATGCGACCAGATACTTTGTGCAGCAGATTGTCTTTTTTCTGGATTTTCAGTTGCCAGATAAATAATATAAATGAAGAACATTTTTAAATTAATAATTACTGCCAATAATATTTCATGTTACAGCTTCTGGAAAAGTAAGTCCCATCCGTTCATGCGGTCAATATTTTAATAACCATTTGTAATCCCGTAAATACTGATCCGACTAATCCGTATTCGCACCTCATAGGACTCTATTAAAGGAGAAAGTGCTCCCTAATTATAATTATAATAAAATGAATAAGAACACAGCTATTCGTCCAATTTATCCACCAAAAATGGGTTGGATAATGATCTTTTAAAAATGTCAAATATGAATAAAATCCATATTATCCACTTAAAAAATAGATAATTACCGAGTCTAATTTTTACATTTGTAACGACTTAAATTGGGGGTTTCCTCAAGATTGGGAGACTAGGAATTGTTCCAAAAATGATCATATTCAAGAAGTCATGGATAATATAGATATTCATATTATCTACTGATTAACATATTTTCTATCCGTATTAAATATGGATCTATTCAGGTTTTATCCATTTTGCACTATCCGTTTTCGACCAGTCCATATCTGACCTGCCCGTTTGCACCCCTAGCCTCCGTAGACGTCCCTACAAGGAATTTCTCTATTCCTAAGACGTAGTAGGCATTTTGATCGTTGTTGATAATCAATTTAATATGGACTCGAGTTATTCTTGGTTGTTTCTTTTGTTTTTTCAGAGATAATATATGGAATAAAAACATAAACGAGTATTAGTAATACATAATACAAAAAACTACTCCTAGCAAAAAAATGAATCACGCTCTTTGGGTTTATTTCCGTTTTTTTTTTTTACCTGAAAATATCTAATCATGAACTGTCTTTGCATTACAATCCCTATATTAGCATAAAAAAAAAATTCAAATTTTCGCACGGCTGGTCTCTCTTTTTTTTTTTTTTGATATATCATACTTATTTTGAAATCTCATACAATGTTAGCATCCAATTCCTTTCTTTCCTTCATGTCTATATTACATCTCAATATTTTTGGTATTATAATACACTACAATTAATTGATGACTACGGTTGGAACAATTTCAAGAAACTATTTCTAAAATGGAAGCATTATCATTTCAACACATTTTATTTTTATTTTCTCTAGGCTAAAATATTTAAACAAAATAAAGGACATTCTTTACCCAAGGGAATCAAAGTATAGACTAATGTTACTCTAATTTTAAGACAAGTCTATTATTGTATGATTCCTATAATCTTGGAATTTGTTTCAAGTAGGATAACCTCCTATTCATTATGAGATAAAATATTCCTAAATTCTTTGCCAAATTGGTTCTTTACAAGTATAGCCACAAATCGAAGTTGTTGGGACCAAAATGAGAGCTGCAAACTCTTTTTTTTTTTTTTTTTATAGTAAATGTCAAAGGTTTCATGTCATCTTTTCTTTGTAATGGAAAAGGCCTAAAAAAGCCACTCAACTAATATATTTGGCCTATTTATGCGATCCGTTAAAAGGTCGTCCTATTCATGTCACTAACGTTATACTTTTGGCACATTATGCCGCTAACGTTATACATTTGTCATATTTATGCCATTGTCGACTAACAATTTCATTTTCTGATTTTTAAATAATAAGAATTAATTTTTCGACCCTATATTTGCCACGTGTCTTTATATTATTGGTTTTTCTTTACTTGACCATTTGATCCAACATTTCTTTTAACCCTGATTATATATAATTAACCATGCCCAACCCGATAAAATTCAACCATCTTTTCACCCAATCCTTAATTCCTTGTCACGGCCTGATAAGATAAGTGTTCAGTGATTTGTATTTATAATCGATGTTGTGTTTATTTCAATCAGTTTGTAAAAATCTAAATCTTAAAGCTCATGATTTGTACTACTAGTCCTTGAGAAAAGCATTAAGGTTCGTTATTTTATTATTTATTTGTCTAAAAAATCTCATTAAATTGGATAATTGTTAATTAACTTACCTAACGGGTTGGGTTAGGTGTCATCACGACTAATTGGACTTTGAGGAATTAGGGGTTGGATTAAAAGAAGGTTGGATTTTATCAGGTTGGGCATGGTTAATTATACATAATCAGGATTAAAAGAAATGTAGGGTTGATGCAACTTGACTGATTCGAGCTAAAGTAATAAAAGAAAGAGAAACCTAAAGGATATATGTGGAGGATTACCCTTGAACAGATTCTCTAAACTCAACTTAGTAGTTGAATATGATCGAGAGAGAAGAGGGGAGACTGCTTTTATTCATTTAACATTCCAAAAACTAAGAATTACATTGAAAGAATTCAACTATATTAAAGGGGCAGTTTTGGCAGGAAAGTTAGTTATAACTAACTTTTGGACAGCTACCCTTCTAACTACCTCTAACGACCTCTAACTAACCAGCTTATTCAATAGGATCATAACAAATACCTCTTTCTTCAAGAATCCTTGTCCTCAAGGATTGAACTATGGGAACTTCAACTTGAAGGGCCACAATTCTTCCTAAGTGCTGTCTTCAGGTGGTGCATTCAACCACTTAATCAATATCTGTGTGATTGCCCTCCCATTCTTCTTAGCAAGTCTTCTGTCCATAATGGCTTCAGGATCTAATAGAACATGACCAGAGTCAGAGTGTACCACAGGTAGTGCTGCAGAGGCAGTGTGATTGCCTAACTTCTTCTTTAACAAGGAAACATGGAAAGTGGGATAAATTTTGGAGTGAGGAGGTAGGTCTAGAGTATAAGCAATAGGCCCTACCCTAGAAAGGATTTGGAATGGACCAAAATACTTTGCAGATAACTTCTGATAAGCATGATCTTTCAGAGACAATTGCTTGTATGGTTGAAGTTTGATGAAAACCCAATCACCAACATTATAGGACCTCTCTATTCTGTTTTTGTCTGCCTGTACCTTCATTCGATGTTGAGCCTTCTCCAGTTGTTTCTTGAGAGCCCTCAAGGTGTCTTTCCTGACCTGTAAACTCCTGTCAACTACATCTAGTTGGGAATCAAAAGGCATATATAGGAGAAGTGGAGGAGGTTTCTGGCCATATACTGCTTCATAAGGGGTCATGTTTGTGGCTGAATGATAAGTGGTATTATACCACCATTCCGCTAGGGGCAACCATAGTGGCCAGTCCTTAGGTTTCTCAAAGGTCATGCATCTCAAGTATCACTCTACACATCTATTAACAACTTCAGTCTGTCCATCAGTTTGAGGATGATAGGCAAATGAAGTCAAGAGAGAAACCTTCTGTAATTTGAAAAGTTCCTACCAAAATCTGCTGGTAAAGACTTATCCCTATCTGAAACTATTGTCTTGGGCATCCCATGTAGTTTAAACACCCCATCCATGAAAGTCTGAGCAACATCTAGGGCTGAGTATGGATGTTTTAAAGCCATAAAATGAGCAGCTTTGCTCAACCTGTCTACCACCACAAAGATAACCTCTTTGCCTGCAGCCATAGATAGTCCTTCTATAAAGTCCAAAGAAATATCCTGCCACACCTTTTCTGGTATTAGCAAGGGTTGAAGTAAACCAGGGTATGCCACATTTTCCCCTTTGCACCTTTGACAAGTGTCACACTCCCTTATGTGCTTGTAAACATCTTGCTTCAGCTTCTTCCAATAGAAATCTTGTTTAACTCTCTTGTAGGTCGCAGTGATCCCAGAGTGACCTCCCATAGAGCTATTATGATAAAAGTTCAGAAGCTGTTTTCTCAGTGATTGGTCAGCCCCCACCATCATCTTTCCCTTCCTACTTAGTATACCTCCAGTGAAAGAGTAGTATGGTTTGTGATTAGAGGAGGACTGAATTTGTTGAATCAACTTTTGCAATTGGGGATCTTGCTCCTAACTAAGTTTAACAGACTCCAGCAGTTGAGAAGAGACCCCAAAAATACTGAATAATTGGATAACTTCTTCCTTCATTGAAATAGCATCTGCTCCCACATTTTCCTTTCCTTTCTTGTAAGATATAGTGTAATCATATCCTAGCAGCTTTACCAACCATTTCTGCTGACTAGGAATAGTGATCCTTTGCTCCAAAAGATACTTGAGACTATGATGATCAGTTTTGATCACAAAGTGTTTGCCTAACAAGTATGACCTCCACCTTTGAACTGTAGTCACCAAAGCCAACAATTATCTTTCATAAACAGAAAGAGCTTTATTTTTTTCTAATAGTCCCGTGCTGAAAAAAGCTATTGGTTTATTGTCTTGCATCAGTATTGCCCCAATCCTTGCACCTGAAGCATCAGTTTCCACCATAAATTCTTTAGAGAAGTCAGGTAATACCAACACAGGAGCAGAAGTAATGGCCTTCTTCAATGATTCAAAAGCTTCAATAGCTACTGAATTCCATACAAAACTTCCCTTTTTGAGTAGCTCATGTAAGGGCCTCGCAATCAGCCCATAATATTTGATAAACCTCATGTAATATCCTGTTAGCCCAAGGAAACCCCTCAGTCCCTTTAGTGTGTTTGGTTGAGACCAACTCAGGACTGCTGATACCTTTTGTTGATCCATAGCTACCCCTTCTTGACTGATAACATGGCCTAAGTAATCTATCTGTGTAACTCCAAAAGCACACTTGCTCTTTTTAACAAACAACACATGATTTATTAATACTTGAAAATCCTCCTTTAAATGAAACATATGATCGGACCAGTTTGAGCTATAAATGAGGATGTCATCAAAGAAAACCTAAATGAATTTTCTGAGATAACTATGAAAAATCTGGTTCATAAGGCTCTAAAAAGTGGATGGAGCATTAGTCAAACCAAAAGGCATTACCATGAATTCATAATGTCCATGGTGAGTCCTAAATGCTGTTTTAGGGATGTCCTGTTCAAACATCCTGATTTGATGATAGCCTGACCTTAAATCCAATTTTGAAAAGTACTTAGCTCCATGTAAGTCATCTAGTAATTCTTCAATAATAGGAATTGGGAATTTGTCCTTCACGGTGCTATTTTTCAAATCCCTATAATCCACACACATTCTCCATGTACCATCTTTCTTCTTCACCATTACAATAGGAGAAGAATAAGGACTGGTACTATGTCTTATTACTCTAGAATCCAGCATCTCATCAACCATCTTCTCAATCTCATCTTTCTGAATAGTTGGGTACCTATAGGGCCTTTTATTGATTGGAGCAATACCTTCCTTGAGAACAATTCTATGGCCATGCTCTCTTGAAGGTGGTAACCCCTTAAGCTCCTCAAAAATATCATTGTACTTCTGTAAAATCAAGTCAAGTTCAGCTGACTTTCCTTGATCTTGATCCTGGTCTCCCATTGAGAATAGTTCAGCATTATCCTTAGAATCCCCTTATGATAATACATCTAGTGAAATCATACATAATTCTGCAGGTTTGGCCAGTAACTTATCCATGCTCTCTACCTATATGAGTTTGGCAGCAGGAGGTTGGATTCCCATGGGAGAAACCTTCTTCCCCACGACAGTAAATTCCATTTTGAGTTTCCTAAAGTTACACAAAATATCCCCTAAGGATATCAACCATTGAATGCCCAGAACCATATTACATCCCCATATAGGCAGTACTAACATGTCAGAGTCAAAAGAGACTCCTTGCATTTTCCACACCAGTTTCTTGCAAACATAGTGACTCTGCACCTTATTGCCATCAACTACTGAGACTGCAAAAGGAGCTATTGCATTTAGAACACATCCCAACTTCTTGGCAGTGTTGAGATCCAAGAAATTGTGAGTGCTGCCAGTATCAATCAAGACTTGCACATCCTTGCCCTTAATTGACACAGTGACTCTCATGGTTCTAAAATCATGTAAACCATTCATAGCATGGACTGAGACATGAGGTAGGATAGATCCTTCAGAATCTGTCTCTAACCCTTGACCAATCATGCTCAATGGCTCTGCTGGATCCAACATCACAACTTGTTCCAGCTCCACCTCTTCTAATCCCTCTTCTACCTCCATAGAAAACAACTGCCTTCTATTTTTATACACATGCCCAAAACTGTATTTTTCATCACAGTTGTAACAAAGTCCCTTACTCCTCCTTTCCTCAATTTCAGCCGGGGTAAGTTTTTTGGCATTTTTATAGATAGGTTTATCAATTAAGGGTTGGGAATTTGAAGCTTTATTGGGAGGTTGACTAAATCTGGGAGTTACTGTGGTGTTAGAATGTGAGGGCTGTGAGTTAACAGCTGAAAATCTTGGAATATTTCTCGTTGAATATGAGGAATTCGAGGGTGTCATAAAAACTTGTTTCTGCACTACCAATGTTTGCTCCTGAATTCTAGCTAAACTAACAGCTTTAGCTAGAGACCTAGGTGCTAACATCTTAACAGGTAAGCCAATTTATGGTTTCAGCCCTCTAACAAAGCAACTATCAACATATTCTTCAGATAATTCAACCCTAGCGAACAGTTCATCAAACAAATAAACATAATCTTGTACTGAACTTACCTGCCTTAGATCCTTGAGATCTCCCATGGGATCATCGAAAAGTTCAGAACCAATTCTAACATAAAAGCAAGCTGCCTATTCACCCCATCGAGGCCAATCCCTAGTCATCCTATGCTTCATGTAAGATTGGTGCCATTGTAGTGCCCTACCTTCCAGCCTGCATGACACTACTCTCACCTTAGAATCCTCGGGTATTTCCTCAAAAGCAAAGATCTGTTCACATTTGTACAACCAATATTTCGTCCCTACACCATCAAAAGCAGGGAATTCTATATGGTAATCACGATTGAGAGCTTGATTGCCTCTCACACGATGACCTACCAACTCTAGCCTTTCTTCTCCACAGGAGTTTCATGATTTCGATCCCCAGTTGCAACCAAATTTCCCATCAGCATCCTCCTAATTTCCTCCATAGCCTGGGTTACTTTGTTATCTACTGATTTATACAATTCTGAAACAGTTGATGTAACTGCTTCAATCAATCCCTTGAGACTATCGACTTCGTTTCTCAATTCGTGCATTCGAGTGTTGTGATTGACCATATTCACAAATCCAAGGAACGAGGACTCTGATACCAATAATGCAACTCAACTGATTCGAGCTAAAGTAATAAAAGAAAGAGAAACCTAAAGGATAAATATGGAGGATTACCCTTGAACAAATTTTCTAAACTCAACTTAGTAGTTGAATATGATCGAGAGAGAAGAGGGGAGACTGCTTTTATTCATTTAACATTCCAAGAACAGAGAATTACATTGAAAGAATTCAACTATATAAAAGGGGCAGTTTTGGCGGGAAAGTTAGTTATAACTAACTTTTGGACAACTGCCCTTCTAACTACCTCTAACGACCTCTAATTAACCAGCTTATTCAATAGGATCATAACAATTAAAGAAGAACCAGTAATATAAAGACATGTGGCAAAGGTGGGGTCGCAAAATTAATTTTTATTATTTATAAACCAGAAAATGGAATTGTTAGTAGACAATGGCATAAATAGGCCAAAAGTATAACGTTAATGGCTTGAATAGGGCGACCTTTTAACGGATGGCATAGGCACGCCATTTATGTTATAAGTTGAGTGGTATTTTTAGGCCTTTCTGTCTTTATAAGGTCTGAAGTTTCATAGCCATGTGGCAAGAACCATGTTGCCGTTTATGATTTTTATTTTTTATTAAATTTTATTTTATAGAATAAACCTAAACTAAAATTAAACTGAACTAAATAAAAATTAATAGTTCATACTACTTTTCTGACCCTTCGATTTGAGTGATCGTAGATGAGAAAGTGTCTTCTGAACTACATTATTCATCCAAAAGATATTTAAATTTTTATAAGTGATTCCTGTAGATTTAAGTCTATTTATACTCGACGCCACTTTATTAAGAGGAATTTACACAAAGTATCTATAAAACCTAAACAAATTATCTACCCTCAAACTAATTACAAAAATTACCCATACGGTTAAAAATAATTACCCGCCTCTTGACTATCTGCTACCAAGGCGTTGCATTCACAAATCGCGACGGCATTGTTGCTATGACCATCTACCCCCATTTCTCACTCATGTGCTTAACTCAGTATTTAGTACAACTATTTATAGAGACTACGGAGAAATCACTATTGTCCTAACATATATGATAAAAATATATTCTTTTGTGGATTCTCACAGGGAATGGTGAGCTTAAAAATTTATACTTATATCCTGAATGTAGTTTTGAAGTAATATGTTATGCTATAGTAAAAGAAAGGATACTAATCATACTAAATTTTGGTTTCATTTGGAACTGATTTGAGGTACTTGGTTGAATTTTTAAGGATCCACCATTGTTGAGTTTGAAGCTTTTGAATTGAAATTTCAAATTTAAGATTTGTTGTTTGATTCAAAGTAGATATTTTAAAAAGTTGCTTGTAGTATCTTTAGAAAGTTTATACGAGAGATTTTTGAAAGATTAACTATTAGAAAAAAATTAAATGCACAATTGAAGGACCTTAAAGGTGGAAACTCGTGTAGTGGGATTGTTGAGTTTGTATTTGTTTTGATCTGATTCTGCTTAGGTTTTATGTGAAATGTTGATTGGAAGTTGTAGCAAAAGCTTAAGCCAATTTGATAGAGATTTTGTAGTAAAGTTGTGAAATTTGGGTTGAAAATAAGTTGAACTAGCGAACAAGATAGATTTGTACTGTATAATAAAATGGTATACATGTATATCACTTTAGTTTAGAAATTTTAATTTATACAATTTATTCCAACAATATACTCCTAAATATATAGTATAATATAATAGTATATTATTATAATTTGGTTCTTTTTAAATTTATTGAAGTTTTGCATTGGAATCGTTTTAAATATTTAGTGGAGTTTTCATGCCGTTTTCAAATTTTTATTAGACAAAAATATTTACTTTTAAATGTTGAATAGAGTTTGTGGCTAAAGTTGAGCCAGTTTGGTGGATCTTTTGTACTAAAGTTATGAAATTTGGGTTAAAATTGAGTTGAATTAGCGAAAAAGATGAATTTATACTATATACCAAACTAGTATACATGTATACCGATTTGGTATCATAGAGGACTAAGCTCTTTTTTGAAGGAATGAACCATACATATATAATATCAGTAATGATATACCATGTGGGTATCATAGAGGACTGACGAGTATTTTTTCTTTAGTTAAAGGAATGAACTAGTCCTCTATGATACCCTGTTAGTATATGAAATATATTAGGTAGGTATCTTTTTCATTGGAATCTTTTTCAATGTTTCAATAGCATATTCACGCCCTTATATTTTTTCTTAAACAAAAATACTTAGTTTGAAATGTTGAATGAAGGTTGTGGCTAAATTTTAAGCTAATATGGTGGAGATTTTGCACCAGAGCTGTGAAATTCGGGTTGAAATTAAGTCGAGGCACCGAAGTAGATGAATTTGTATTGTATACCAAATGGTATACTTGTATATCAGTTTGGTATCATAGAGACTGGCCTTTTTTCCTGAAGGAATTAACTAGAACTCTATCTTGTCAGTATATAATAGATACCATGTGGGTATCATAGAGTACTGAAGAGTATTTTTTTTTAAGGAATGAACCAATCCTCTATAAGACCATGTTAGCATATGCTATATACCAGGTTGGTATCATCAAGACTGAGTGTTATTGTGGAAAAAATTCCACATTATATCATGTCAATATATGGTACAGACCATATAGGCATCATAGAGAACTGAGTGTATGTCAGGAAGGAATGAGCCAGACCTCTATGATATTCTATCAGCATATGATAATATACCATGTGAGTATCATAGTATGCTACAACAATATACTTCAATTGCTACTTGTGATGACCCAAAATGTCATCACTTGTTTTAGAAATAAATGTTATATTTTGAGGCCTTAAAAATATCTTTCGGCATCACCTCGATTTGCGTACGTATTCCGGGCGCGTAGCCGGAAAGCCATTATGTGAAAATCTTTGAAAAATGATGAATTTTGACTTAAAATTGAATTTAAGTTGACTCTGATCAATATTTTTGGTAAACGGACCCGTACCCATAATTTGACGGTCTCGGAGGGTCCGTAAGAAAATATGGGACTTGGACGTATGCCCGGAACCGAATTACGAGGTCCCAAACCCGAGAAATGAATTTTTAAAGAAAATTATTTTCTGGAATATTTGTGAGTTTTTGGAAATGAAATGAGTTTAAAACTTGATGGTATCGGGCCTATATTTTAGTTCCGGAGCCCATTACAGGTCTTGTATGTGATTTAAGATGAGTTTGTGAAATTCGGTAAGAAACGGAGTGGAAATGACGTGAATCGGATAGTATTTGAGAAAAATGAAAAACTGGAAGTTCTTATGTGATTTCATGATTTTGGTGCTAAACTCAAAGTTATTGATGTTATTTTGGTGATTAGAATGCACGAGTAAGTCCGTAGGGTATTTTTGAGGTAGTGTATATATTTGGTTTGGATCCCCGAGGGCTCGGGTGAGTTTCGGATAGGTCTCAGGAGGTTTTTGAACTTATGGAAACTGCAGGTTTTTGCTGTCTCAGTGCACGGGGGTTTTGTTCTTCGCGTTCGCGTGGTCCCACTCGCGAAAGCGTAAGGCAAATTTCCCAGGTGCCAGTTTTCTTCTTCGCAAACGCGAAGCCTGGGACGCGAATGCGAGGCTGAGGGGGGAGTAGCCTTCGCGAACGCGTCCAGGCACTCGCGAACGCGTAAGGCAATTGGCCTAGGGGGAGGGGTTCTCACTTGTTCTACGCGAACGTGAAGGCTCGAGGAGTCAAAGCTCTGTGAACGCGAGCCTAAGGTCGCGAACGCGAAGATCACCTAGGCGTAACTCATCGCGAACGCGACAGGCCTATCGTGAACGCGATGAAGGCTTGTCCAGTGATTTTAAAACAAAAGCAAAAATGAGACTTAACAAAAATTTCATACCTTCTTCTTCCAAACTCCAAATTGGGCAATTTTTGAAAGGGAACTTTACCACAAATTCATAGGTATGTAATCTTAGACTCATTTTCTTAAATTTATATTAGCACCCATGGGCCTAAATCATGTTCTTAAGGGTAGAAAATTAGGGATTTGGATAGAGTTAGGGCTTTTTGTATAATCGGTATTTAGACCTCTTTTTGGGGTCAAATTTTGGAACTAATCACATATTCGGACTCGTGGGTGAATGGGTGATCGAGTTTTGTTCTGAACCTCGTGTTTTGACCAAGCGGACCCAGGGTTGATTTTTGGCTTTTTGGGAAGAATGATAGGAAATCTATAATTAGACATTAGAATTGGATTGTTTAGTGTTTATTGATGTTAATAAGCCGATTATGTCTGTCACACCTCCTTTTTACACACCCGCAAGGGTGTAAGGGAATTTTTCCAATTAAAGGACAATCGAAACGGAATTTATTTATTTAATTCAGAGTCACCATTTGGGAGATTAATGGTGTCCCAAGTCACCGATTGAATCCCGAATCGAGGAAAAGAATGACTCCATTTAGAAGTTCGCGAACCAGAAATCCGGGTAAGGAATTCTGTTAACTCGGGAGAAGGTGTTAGGCATTCCCTAGTTTCGTGATTTTAGCACAGTCGCTCAACTGCTATATTTGGCTAAAATCTGATTTTTATACATGTTCTTACCTATGTGTATTTTTACCTTTTAACCGCTTTTTTAATTGAATTTTAAGAAATTGAACGTCATTTAAAACATGTTTTTGGATCACATCACATGAAATGTACCCGGATCCTCGACACACTTTATTCAACGTTTTGAGATTTGGATTTGGGTCGCATGAGATTCACACCCGAATTTTAGGAAGGTAAAATTATTAAAGAACGCGCCTAAAGCGACTAACGTGTTATTAACTTTGCGGGAGGCCATGAAAATCCGCTAAATGGCACGTCCCGAAATATAAGTATTTGAGCATAAACAGTTATTGAAGGCCCCGCAATTTATGTATTTTTTTCGACGAGACTCGTCTCATTTATTATTTAAAGGCCCATCCTAAAGTAAACGATGATTTTTCTATATTATTTGTTTCTAATTATAAAAATAAAAGAAAAGAAATTAGTTAATATTATAAAATTCGGGCTTCAAGTTCAAGTCCGGATCCAAACAAAAAGGAGCGCCCTTTAGTTTGAACCCGCTACCTAACTTAAAACCCACAGTAGGCCATTTGAATGCTAACAAGCCAATTGCCAAAAGAGCCCAAGCCACATGATATGTACACTTTGGACAAAGATCCCAATAGCCACAGACATTGGGCCTGAGAGTAGCCCAAATCAGTCAAAACAGGTCAAACCAAAGAGATTAGAAGATCGAATTTATAAGGCCGTGCAAGCCAACAATTGCTTAAACATTTACACCTAAGGTTATCCCAACTTTTCTGATTGTGTTTACCAAATAGTACTAAAGTTCAACAGCGTATACTTATTCAAATTAATAACTTCATTCATGTCCAATTATCCAACAACCAATTCGTTTAAGTGGTGAGTTGATGGTGCCTGGTCATTCAAACGAGTTGCTGATATTAATTACCAATCTATACTATTAAAACCTATGTTGAAATAAGGAATTCAATGAAACGGAAGAGTTGACATTAATAACTAATCCGTTGGTATTAACTAACGCACTACGAAAATTTGCTTGAAATACATGTTTAGCTCAAAATCAAAACTGGACATGGCCATCACACACTGGTAACCTCAAACTATTTTTTACTTTAAATTCTTTAAAAGAAAAATGTTAAACTAATATGAGTGTTAGCTATACTAAAGTTATTGCTAAATAGCTACAAGTTAAAACATTCCATGACAGTCCAATACGAGTTTAAATAGTACAAATCAGTAGAGATACTCCTAATTAAACAATCCTAGTTCAGCACAATCCACACAAACTGAAATTAGACATTTATACAATACTGAGCTGATTGTAACTACAAGCATTCACGTGGGCACAGACTTGGAATACTACTTCATTTCATTCCAATTGAAGGTTACATCAGTGTGAGTTCGAATGTGTACCTGGAAGTGTAATGAAAATTGAAAGAGAGGGTAGTCACCAGCAATTTAGCAACAACTAGAACCCAGCATCAACAACAAAACCAATTTGAACCAAAATCACTTCACACAAAACCCAGGAATACTTCACAGAGACCCAACACCAAATAGCTACCCCATAACGACACAATTGAGAACCAAACTCACTCGAAAACCAATCAGCAAAAACTTTGAAAACCAGTTTTTAACACCCATATTCAACATATTCTAAACCATGAAATGCATCAGAAAGTATTTAAACTTGCAAAATTCAGGACATCAATGAAAAGGGAAAGGAACTCAATCAAACAGTGAGCTTCAACTGTATCTTTTCTCTGATTTTTTGATCGATTAGGTCTATTCTCTCTCAGACTGTTCTCTCCATGTGTTCTTATTTATCTTTTCTTCTCTTAAAGAATGTCTAAAACACTATCTGTTTTTCCCTTTAACTCTCAAAAGCTGACTAGACAACTGAAATCCTCCAAGCTCTCTATCTTTCTGTGTGTTTTAAGCTTTCAATTGAATGCCTTCTCTCTATCTCTCTAAAAACTGATCCCAAAAAAGAAAACCCCCTTTCTAAATGTCACTCTGTATATCTCAATGTGTTTCAGTTCTCAAATCTCTCAATGTTCTCAATGTGTTTTTCAATGTTGATCCCTCTTTCTCTGTATTTTTTAGAATGTCTATTCTTCTCTCCCTTAATCCCCAGATTCTTTGTATGTTTGTGTATTTGTATTTCCTTTCAATACTCTCAATTTTTCAGAGTATTTTTTCCAAGTCCCCCTCACTAACCCCTGTTTTCCAGCCTTTTAAAAGGCATAGAATTAATGCTTAATCCACTAGCAACTTACCTTTTCAATTCTTTAATTACCCCCATTACCCTAATGCTTTTTATTTTAATCATTAATGCCTATTTCAGTCCCTAAAATCAGAAAGTGCATTCCTTACTATTATTTGTTTACAAATCCACTTAGGAATATCTCCATTCAGTCCTCTAACAGACTTTAATTATTCAGTAGCCCTTAATCAATTATTCATGTAATCTAATTCCCCAAAATACCCCCTGAAATCCCCTGTTATGAACTTGGTAAATTACTCCCTTAAACTAACCCTGAAAACAGGCCAGAACACGGGTCAAATTGACTCAAGGCCAATCAAACAGGGCCTTAACACCCCTGGCCTGACCCCTCATGAACCTCAAAGGTTCAGGCAGAACATGAGGTCCATTTGAGCCTAATCAATGAGTCCAAATAACTAATTCAAATCCAATCCGGGTTATTTACTCACAATTTTAATCCAGGAGTCTAATTTAAGTCCATTTATTTTACCAATCGGAAAACAAGAGACAATTAAGAGGTTCAAAAATTTTAAAACTATTTCTGAGATTGACTAACAACATACAAAAAATAGGAACTAAAATCAAACAAACACACAGTTAACAATTCAACTAGGACCTAGTTCGCATCTTAACCAAATTATTCACAGAAGAAGAGGAAGAAGAGGTGAAACGAAAAATAAAAGAAAAATGGTACAAGGAACTTACCGGTCAAACTTGATTGCTATTTGACCTTCTCAATTACACAGCAAGATGATATCACTCATCTGTTCTTTATCAAGAACAGGTGAAGGACATCATTTCGCAATGTAATCGACCCTAAAAACTTCATGAGATTGAGCCCCTGCCCCTGCCCGTGTAATTTTATTTTACGCTCTTAGGGATCGAACCTTTGATTCGATATTCGAATCGTTCCAGAGACGTTTGAAGGAAAATGATACAGGATTTGGGGTGAGGAAGTGATGGTGGTTCAGGGGTATAGTTTTGGGATTGATTGGAGATGGCGCCGCCACTGGGGAATTTGAGGGCGGCGCTAGGGTTCTTCGATTCAAAATGATATTCGACGTGTTTGGCTTGGATTCGAAGGGAGTAGTTTGGATATTTGGGAAAAGAAAGGTGAGGGAGACCTAGGGTGTAAATTTGGTGGCCATCGGAGGTGATGCCACCGAACACGGCGGAGGGATTGTCGATTTTTTGGATATTCGAGAAGCTCGGTAGGGTTTTGAGGGAAACTAATGGTGGATTGGAGATGGTTAGGTAATGGCGAATCTATGGTGTATTTTTGGTGAGGTTTGGCGACTGACCGTCACCGTAGGCGATTTCCGGCGGGCGGTCAGCGATGGTTCGTGGTCTGGTCTCTGAAGACCTTGAGAGAGACGAAGCGGGGGGAGGGTTTCTAAGGGGGTTGGGTGTGTTTGGGCCCTATATACTGGGATGGAAATTGAATCCAAGCCGTTGAATCAACTGAGATCAACGACTTGGATCAACCCACTTATATGAAACGGGGTCGTTTGGTCTTCGAGGGGACTGGGTCGGTCCTGGAAAACGGGTCGGGGCTAGATCGGGTGAAGATAAGCATCTTTGGACCGTTGGATCAAGTGGATGTTAACGGCTCATATTAAACAACTTGAAACGACGTCGTTTCTTCGATGCTGGAGATGGACTGGACCGTTCGATCTAATGAGATCAACGGTCTTGATTAATACATGCCCAAACGACGTCGTTTGGATTTTGTAGGGGGCGGACTGGGTTGGGCAGGCTTGGGCTGGTTTGAAAGGGTTTAATTGGTTTGGGCTTGGGGATTAATTTAAAATTTGGCCCAATTCTAATTTCCTTTTCTTTTCAATTTACTTTCTAATTAAAATAAAATACAAACCTAATTTTAATCTTGACCAAATTATCCTAAAAATATTAATTGACTTTAAGTAGTAATTATCACAAATAATTAAATATCAATTTAAAGAAAATCACACAATTTTGACATTTAAACACTAAGTGCGAAGTACGTTATTTTTTGATTTCTTTTCATTTTTGTAAAACAATTAATTATTGATTAACTCAAAAATATTTATGCAACATATTTTTGTATTTTTTTTATTTATTTAAACATATAAACATGCACGGACATCGGCAAATAATGTCATAAAATACCACAAAAATTCACAAAAATGCACACAATAAAACAGACAATTTTTGTTTTGATTTCTTTGGGAGTAGTTCGTATAGGAAAAAAATCACGTGCTCACAGTTGCCCCTCTTTGCCCGTAAACACGAAGAGTTTTCGTGCAAAGACAAAGTGAGTGGATACGAGCGAATTTTTCCCATTTGAGTACTCCGTGTGAAGCATTTTTTGAAAGATTTGACCGAACCTCTACTTCAAAGGTTTCCTACATATCCTTGGCTAAAAAGAATCAGGTTAATGTAGTTTGGGAAGTTTTGGTAGCTGGGACTACCATGAAGATGTGGTTTTATTATTACTGCTGTTGCTACTACTTACTGACCTCCTTATTACACCATGCTAAAAGAAAATAAGAAGTTGTACTAAGTTATGGTCTATGAATTACATAATCTTATCTAGATCTTCCAACTTGCTCTTGTGTCTCTTGTTGCCTTGCTGTCTTGTTGGCTTGTATTTCCTCTGATGTTTCTTTCCTTCTGACTTGGACTTGTATTTTCTATAGATTGCCGAACTCGAACTGCTTATTTCCTTCTTGCGAGCTTCGTATTATTTTCCATTCGAAGCTTGAACTGCCTTCTTCTGACCACTGTTGCCTTTCTTCTAATTTATGAACTTGGGTTTATGCTGGGGAATTTTGTTGTAACCCTCTGCTTTACTGACTTTAACAGCTACTCAAAAAGATACCGCCTTTCCGTTCTTCAGGCGGGCTCCTGACTTCAACTACAACTTAAAAAGATAACGCCTTTCCGCTCTTCAGGCGGGCTCCTGACTTCAATTTCAACTTAAACATATAACGCCTTTCCGATCTCCAGTCGGGCTCCTGACTTCAACTACGACTTAAAATATAATGCCTTTCCGCTCTTCAGGCGGGCTCCTGACTTCAATTTCAACTTAAAAATATAACGCCTTTCCGATCTCCAGGCGGGCTCCTGACTTCAACTATGACTTAAAAATATAACGCCTTTCCGCTCTTCAGGCAAGCTCCTGACTTCAATTTCAACTTAAACATATAACACCTTTCCGCTCTTCAGGCGGGCTCCTGACTTCAATTTCAAAAAACTATAATGCCTTTCCGTTCTTCAGGCGGGCTCCTGACTTCAATTTCAACTTAAACATATAACTCCTTTCCGCTCTTCAAGCGAGCTCCTGACTTCAACTACAAAAAGATAACGCCTTTCCGCTCTTCAGGCGGGCTCCTGACTTCAATTTCAAAAACTATAATGCCTTTCCGTTCTTCAGGCGGGCTCCTGACCTCGATTTCAACTTAAAACCTCAACTACAACTTAAAAATGATAATGCCTTTCCGTTCTCCAGGCGGGCTCCTGACCTCAACTACAACTTAGAAAGATAATGCATTTCTGTTCTCCAGGCGGGCTCCTGACATCAACTACAACTTAAAAATATAACGCCTTTCCGTTCTCCAGGCGGGCTCCTGACCTCAACTACAATTTAAAAATATAACGCCTTTCCGATCTCTAGGCGGGCTCCTGACTTCAATTTCAACTTAAAAATATAATGCCTTTTCGCTTTTCAGGCGGGCTCCTAACTTCAATTTCAACTTAAAAATATAACGCCTTTCCGTTCTCGAGGCGGGCTCCTGACCTCAACTACAACTTGAACTGCATTCTATTTCCATTGTTCCCTCTTGCCTCCTGAACCATTTTCCTTCTAACTTGAACTATCTTCCTCCTTCAAAAACTACTTCCCTCAAAACTTGTGTTATCTTCCTCTGAAACTGCTTCTCTTAAAACTGGTGTTATCTTCCTCTTTCAAAAACTAACTTCCCTCAAAACTTGTGTTATCTTCCTCCTTCAAAACTACTTCCCTTAAAACTGGTGTTTCCTTCCTCTGACAACTACTTTTTTTTTTCTTTTTCAAAACTATGTTATCTTCCTACTTCAAAGACTACTTCCCTTAAAACTGGTGTTTTCCTTCCTGTGGAACTACTTCCCTTAAGACTGGTGTTTTCTTCCTCCGAAACGGCGTTCTTTAAAACCTATGTTATCTTCTTCTCTCTTAAATCTTGAATTGACTTGCTCGTTCTTCCGATGGGTACCCGACTTCAAGAAAATTTTCCAAATGAAAGAAAATTTTCTGCCACAGTTTGATAATCTTTCTCGTATCATACCTTTGCGCCATCAATAACATTTCCTGCCCCTGTTTCAAACCAAAGAAAATTCTGTCAGTTTAAAGTGTGGTGGTTGGTTGTGATACTCCTTCTGGGAATGGTTTTCCTTTTCTCCTTTCCATGATATGTGTTGTCCGACCATCTTTGAAACTTGGCCGATAACTTCCGCCCTTCTTGACGACTCCTTATTCACAAATCTCTCAACTATTACTTCTAGTCTTCTTATCTGACCCCATGTATTTTCCATAACAGCTGATTTCACTTGAAGATTTTGCATGTTTACTGATTAACCACTTTCTCCGTCTTCCGTCTCACTGAAATACCTTTTCTTCGTTCAGACCCAATATCTTTTTTTTGTGGCATTGCTCGTGAATTGTCATCTCTTTGACCTTTGTGTCCCACATGAATTCCCAAATCACATCCATTGCTCTTCGCTCTGTGTATACGTTCTTTTTTCTTGACTTGTGCCACTTTGATGTACTAGCCAGATCTCGTCTTGTGCATTTGGAAAGCTGATGGAAAATTTTGAAGTCATTTCTCACTTGTTCTGGCCAAATGGACTCAGGAAGAGGAAACGAACGAAAACAGAGTAAAAGACAAAGGAAAGAGATGATTCCTAACAAGAAAAACTATAAAGTAGAAACCTATCAGACGCGGGTATCAACTCTAATGGTCAATGTGGCCTATCCTCCGTCGTTAATCGCCTTTCACAATCTTCGTCTGGTGATTTCCCATCCGATTCTCAATCTTTATTCGACTTGTAATGCCCGAAAGGTTTTCACTATCAAGCCTTTTAGCTCACAATCGCCTCAAGGTGCCCGTGAAGGTTTTCACTAATAAGACTCTCTCGTTTTGTTTTACTTTTCTGCTGGGGATCAGTGTGTTATTCTCGACTTCCATTTGCTTGACTTGGCATCTTTTGAAGACTGATCAGAAGGTCTTTCTTTGGATCGTAATGTGGGATTTTTGGTAGGGCTGGAAATAAAGGGTATTAAAGGCTCAAACAAATCAACTTGGGTTCAAAATTACAACCTTCGGAACTAGATTTCTTTACAACAAACACAACTTCTGCCCCAGTTTCTTGCTTGGGGATCTTTTGATTTTTGTTACACTATGACCGAGCCGTGAGGCGCCTACGTATCCTCTTTGAGGAATCAGGTCAAACGTAGTTCACCCAATTCCTTGTTGTTTTCCTTTTCACTTAATTATTATTTTTATTTTCTTTTTCTTTTTCTTTTTCTTTATCTCTTCCTTTTCCTTTTTTTTGTTGTTTTTGTTGTTTTCTTTTTCTTTTTCTTTATCTTCCATGTTTGTGTTTCTAATCTTTGCTACTGATTCCGAAAGAGGGGTATGAAAGAAAACAAATAAGGCTCAAAGGGTTAACAAATGATAAAGTGTTTAGATAGCAGAACAAAATGTCTTCGTCATTCCAATCGTCAAAACATGACAAGCACAAACAACGCGATTAAACATACAATTGTAACATCTTCTGCTCGTGCTAGACTTGAAAGCCACATCCACACATTTTCTTTCTTTATCTGTTAAATAAAAAGCACTGTTGGGCAACACTCTTCACTCTTATTATCATAGACAGCCCTTGCCAATTTGGGCAAACTTTTCTTTAATTTCCAACTGATGCGGCATAAAACATAAGGTTTCTTTACGTTCCAATCAGCCCCAGTTTCACATGGTTCGCGCTTCAAATGATCTCAGTCTGTTCTTATTTCCTTTATGTGCTCCTATCACCTTCCCAATTTCTTTATGATTAACCTTTAAGATTAGTCCTAGAACTATGTGTGCACGTCATGTCACTAGAATCGACACTGAACAAAAGACAAATAAAAGGATAACAAGAACTGAACAAAGAAGATGACTAGAGGTAACAACAGACCGGAATTTGCATTAGACAAATGGTGAAACGGTTCGAACCACAAAACACGCAAAGCAAACCAGAGTACAACCCTGGAATAAACCTGAAACGAACCTGGACAACACTAAACAAGCCACTACGACAAGATGAAAGGATAAGAGGGTTTGACACAAGATAATATCTGGATTACAACCCTAAGAATAACCCGGACAACAGAAATGACAACAAAATAAACCACCAAAACTCCTCTCCGGCTGACCAAGAGATGGAGCGTCTTTCCAATTACCAAGCACGGCATCTTAGCCATCGACTTCTGCATCAATATTTCCAAGACCATTATCCACTCCAATGTCCTCAGCTTTAGTCAATACATCCCCAAGAGGATTCACATGCTCTTTGTTGCTGTCATTGATCATAATTAAACCCTTCGCGAATCATTCTTTCTATTTCCTTTTTCAAAGAACGACAACTTTCCACATTGTGCCCCTGAGCACTGGAGGGTATTCACACCTTTTAGATGGGTCAAAGCTTATTACACGTGGGTCCACCTGATTTGGAGGAATGGGTGCAATCATGTCATGTTGTTTTAGCTTCTCAAATAAGCTTGCATAGGATTCTCCAATAAATGTGAGAGCCTTTTCTCGTTTCAACAACCTCTAATTCCTAAATGCTTGATTTGGCCTAAAACCTGACCCAGGGGGTTTCTGGTATGCTCGTGGGGGTGGATAGGCATTTTGTGGAGCTGGGTACTTGGAAAGTGAAGCATGTCTTTGGGAGTCTCGTGGAGAGAAGTAGCGTTGGGGAGGGTCATCTAGTGCACGAGGATATTCACGGGTATGGTGTCGAGGCTGGAAATGTTGATCAAGAGAGCCCATTGGATCATCCTTTGTGTTTCTCTTTCTGCCGTCCAGGCTTACGGGGATGTTCTGAATATCTTCCGAGCAACTCATGATTTTCCCTGACTTGATTCCCTCTTCCACCAGCTCCCCCATTTTCAACACCTCATTGAAAGGTTTTCCCAAAGCCGGGATCAAAGGACTGAAGTATGTGGGCCCCTGGGCCTGTATGAAAAGTTCAACCACCTCTTCTTCACCAATCAGGGTACTGACTCGAGCAGCTTGCTCCCTCCATCTGAGCCCAAACTCCCTAAAGCTTTCCCCCGACTTCTTTTCCATCTTAGATAGGGAGGAGCGGTCTGGGGTAACACTTGATTTGCATTGAAAGTATCGGACAAAGTCCTGAGCCATGTCACCCAATGTAGTCCACTTATTAACGTCTTGACGATCATGCCAGTCCAAAGCTGCCTCAGTCAGGCTCTCACTGAAATGTGCTATCATTGAGTCATCTCCCACACTTCTCATTTCACTGCAATAAACCTTCAGGTGAGCTACTGGATCTCCAAACCCATCATACAATCTGAATTTTGGTAATTTAAACCCCATGGGTAGGTGAATGTCAGGAGACACAGACGGTTCTTTCAGCTTCCTGGGTTCCCTGTTTATCGCTTCTCTTTCTATGAACCTTTCATTTTTAGCTTGAGGTCCATCTTGTGGGCCCTGCTTGTGCGAGTTGGGGATCTTATGAGTAACCTCGGAGGGGTGATGCTGAGCATCATGAGCTCTGGGTAGGTGTTCTTTGTCGAGAATAGTGGATGTGACCGGAGGACATTTTTGGGAAAAGACAGTTGGACGACGAGTGATGGAGCTACTCGGGTGGCTGGGAAAGCTGTCATAAGTAGGTAGATATGGAGAGTATGGAGGATCATCCAGCATTGTGTTTGGTGTTCGGGTAAGGACAGAGTCCAGGAAGCTAGGCGGTGGCGGGGTGGTGCTTTCCCAATCATCCACGCCTGATACATGTCTGCCACGTGCTGTCTCAACATTTTTATCTCTTTTACCAACCCGTTGTCCTATTCAACCTGCTGTTTTAGGGCATCGGTACCAACCCACTCAGTTTTGTTGTTCTTTGCCATTGTCATTTGCCTTTGTATTGCCTTTCTATGGATTGAAAAAGAACAAAATGGGAGCAACTTGTTAGCGTTAGGGCTTTTGACAGATAGGTAAACACACATTAAGGATGCAATGCACCTACGCAATTAACCCTTTCTAGCATGCATTTGCTTCAGTTACGTGCGTCATTCCGGCTTCTTATAATTGTACCCCTTTTGAACGCCTCCCAAATTTTCCTTTATTTTCTTTGTTTCTCATTTTCTCTTTTCTATATTTTTTTCTTTTCTTTTTGATGGTGGTTGAATCTTATGTGGATTGTCTATGTATCATGTCCCCAAATGAATCAGACCGTGCGTAGTTCTAACATAAGTGCCAAATGACAAATATAAAAAAAAATTGGATTTTTCTTTTCAAATTTTCCATAAAAGAAAAATGTGTTTATTACGACATATTTTATTACAATATTAACGGACTCCAAAAGACTCTAACATCAAAATGGCAATACAGCCTAAAAAAAGACTAACAGACTCTGACTGACAAATATAGATTTATTTATTTTTATACAAAATTCATCACTATTTTCTCAAAATTTCATAAAATATCCGGTCTTGTCAATACGACATTTCAGCACTTCGAAGAAGATTTAAAGGCTGTATTTGCTAACCGGTCAAAATTTTGAGAAATGACCAAAGGCGATTGTTCTTGCAAAAAGGGCCTTCCGGCATCCTTTTGGTGACAGTCGGCTATTTTAGACAAGAATGTCATCACCTTACTTATGAAAAAACAGACATTTATTTACCCTATATAAAAAAAATTCCTTTTTTTTCTCTTTTAATAATTTTTTTTTCAAATAATTTTTCCCAATAATTGAACCTGATATGAGTTGACTACATATCCCACATCCGGTGAGAATCAAACTTACGTAGTTCTTCCAAATAAAACAAACTATTTTGAAAACATGACTCTTTTCTTTTGTTTTTCAAATAAATCAAACTACAAAAAACAATTCCCTTTTTCTATTTTCTCAAAATTTCGGCAGAGTTTCGATGCTATTTGGACATTGGGTTTTTCTAAAAAAAAATAGGTAATTATCTCTCTACACTGCTATTTTTTCAAATTTTACCAATATTCAAAACTGGTCAGCTAATAAGTCCGAAGCAAATAAAATGCATAAGCAGTAAGTAGGATGCATCAGGATGGTCTTTTTCATTTCAGGTACACCTGTCCTAGACAGACCCAACCCCTGTGTTGAGTCTCCAAAGTCAAAATACACATGATGCAAACAAACGTTCCTACTAGGGATCCGGCATGAGATTTTGTTATACTAGGTTTAAAACCTGGGTGTTTGTTCTAGACCTGGCTTACCCGAGCGGACAACTCGAGCTGAGGATGGGAGCTGTGTACCGGTAACCAAAAGGCCATCCGGTTTTGCAACTCATCCGAATCCTCGTTCTATTTTGGGATATGACACTAACAGAAAGAAGTCACGACCAACGTGCACTCCTCAGGAGAGAGAAGATAGGGGTTTCGTAGCAGTTTATATATACAGTTCAAATAATATCAAAAGCGATAAAAGCAACTTTTGCACATTAAATCCAAACATGTAATAAAATTAAATAATATACAAGCCAAATACAACAAATATTCCAAGCTCGAATTCTAGAACCCTGAACCAAAGTTCTGGGTTCTCATCCCCAGCAGAGTCGCCAGAGCTGTCACACCTACACACCCGCAAGGGTGTAAGGGAGTTTTTCCAATTAAAGGACAATCGAAACGGAATTTATTTATTTAATTCAGAGTCGCCACTTGGGAGATTTATGGTATCCCAAGTCACCGGTTGAATCCCAAATCGAGGAAAAGAATGACTTCGTTTAGCAGTCCGCGAACCAGAAATTCGGGTATGGAATTCTATTAACCCGGGAGAAGATGTTAGGCATTCCCGAGTTCTGTGGTTTTAGCACGGTCGCTCAACTGATATATTTGGCTAAAATCTGATTTTTATACATGTTCTTACCTATGTGCATTTTTACCTTTTAACCACCTTTTAATTGAATTTTAAGAAATTGAACGTCGTTTAAAACATGTTTTTGGATCACGTCACATGAAATGCACCCGGATCCTCGACACACTTTATTCAACGTTTTGGGATTTGGATTTGGGTCGCATGAGAAGCACACCCAAATTTTAGGAAGGTAAAATTATTAAAGAACGCACCTAAAGCGACTAACGTGTTATTAACTTTGCGGGAGGCCATAAAAATACGCTAAATGACACGTCCCGAAATCTAAGTATTTTAGTATAAATAATTATTGAGGGCCCCGTAATTTATGTATTTTGTTCGGCGAGGCTCGTCTCATTTATTATTTAAAGGCCCATCCTAAAGTAAACTATGATTTTTCTATATTATTTGTTTCTAATAATAAAAATAAAAGTAAAAGAAATTAGTTAATATTATAAAATTCGGGCATCAAGTTCAAGTCCGGATCCAAACAAAAGGGAGCGCCTTTTAGTTTGAACCCGCTAGCTAACTTAAAACCCACAGTTGGCCATTTGAATGCTAACAAGCCAATTGCCAAAAGAGCCCAAGCCCCATGATATGTACACTTTGGACAAAGATCCCAATAGCCACAGACATTGGGCCTGGAAGTATCCCAAATCAGTCAAAACAGGTCAAACCAAAGAGATTAGAAGATCGAATTTATAAGGCTGTGCAAGCCAACAATTGCTTAAATATTTGCACGCCTAAGGTTATCCCAACTTTTCTGATTGTGTTTACCAAATAGCACTAAAGTTCAACAACGTATACTTATTCAAATTAATTACTTCATTCATGTCCAATTATCCAACAGCCAATTCGTTTAACTGGTGAGTTGATGGTGCCTGGTCGTTCAAACAAGTTGCTGATATTAATTGCCAATCTATACTATTAAAACCTATGTTGAAATAAGGAATTCAATGAAATAGAAGAGTTGGCATTAATAACTAATCCGTTGGTATTAACTAACGCAATACGAAAATTTGCTTGAAATACATGTTTAGCTCAAAATCAAAACTGGACGTGGCCATCACACACTGGTAACCTCAAATTGTTTTTGACTTTAAATTCTTTAAAAGAAAAATGCTAAACTAATATGAGTGTTAGCTATATGAAAGTTATTGCTAAATAGCTACAAGTTAAAACAGTCCATGACAGTCCAATACGAGTTTAAATAGTACAAATCAGTAGAGATACTCCTAATTAAACAATCCTAGTTCAGCACAATCCACACAAACTGAAATTGGACATTTATACAATACTGAGCTGATTGTAACTACAAGCATTCATGTGGGCACAGACTTGGAATACTACTTCATTTCATTCCAATCGAAGGTTACATTAGTGTGAGTTCGAATGTGTACCTGGAAGTGTAATGAAAATTGAAAGAGAGGGTAGTCACCAGCAATTTAGCAACAACTAGAACCCAGCATCAACAACAAAACCAATTTGAACCAAAATCACTTCACACAAAACCCAGGAATACTTCACAGACACCCAGCACCAAATAGCTAACCCAAAACGACTCAATTGAGAACCAAACTCACTCGAAAACCAATCAGCAAAAACTTTCAAAACCAGTTTTTTATTACCCATATTTAACATATTCTAAACCATGAAATGTATCAAAAAGTATTTAAACTTGCAAAATTTAGGACATCAACAAAAAGGGAAAGGAACTCAATCAAACAGTGAGCTTCAACTGTATCTTTTCTCCGATTTTCTCATCGATTAGGTTTATTCTCTCTCAGACTGTTCTCTCCATGTGTTCTTATTTTTCTCTTCTTCTCATAAAGAATGTCTAAAACGCTATCTGTTTTTCTCTTTAACTCTCAAAAGCTGACTAGACAACTGAAATCCTCCAAGCCCTCTATCTTTCTGTGTGTTTTAAGCTTTCAATTGAATGCCTTCTCTCTATCTCTCTAAAAACTGATCCCAAAAAAAAGAAAAACCCCTCTCTGAATGTCACTCTGTATATCTCAATATGTTTCAGTTCTCAAATCTCTCAATGTTCTCAATGTGTTTTTCAATGTTGATCCCTCTTTGTCTGTATTTTTCAGAATGTCTATTCTTCTATCCCTTAATCCCCAGATTCTTTGTATGTTTGTGTATTTGTATTTCCTTTCAATACTCTCAATTTTTCAGAGTGCTTTTTCCAAGTCCCCCTCACTAACCCTTGTTTTCCAGCCTTTTAATAGGCATAGAATTAATGCTTAATCCACTAGCAACTTACCTTTTCAATTCTTTAATGACCCCCATTACCCTAGTGCTTTTTATTTTAATCATTAATGCCTATTTCAGTCCCTAAAATCAGCAAGTGCACTCCCCACTATTATTTGTTTACAAATCCACTTAGGAATGTCTCCATTCAGTCCACTAACATACTTTAATTATTCAGCATCCCTTAATCAATTATTCATGTAATCTAATTCCCCAAAATTCCCCCTGAAATCCCCTGTTATGAACTTGGTAAATTACTCCCTTAAACTAACCCTGAAAACAGGCCAGAACATGGGTCAAATTGACTCAAGGCTAATCAAACAGGGCCTTAACACCCCTGGCCTGACCCCTCATGAACCTCAATAGTTCAGGCAGAACCTGAGGTCCATTTGAGCCTAATCAATGAGTCCAAATAACTAATTCAAATCCAATCCGGGTTATTTACTCAAAATTTTAATCCAGGAGTCTAATTTAAGTCCATTTATTTTACCAATCGGAAAACAAGAGACAATTAAGAGGTTCAAAATTTTAAAAACTAGTTCTGAGATTGACTAACAACATATAAAAAATAGGAACTAAAATCAAACAAACACATAGTTAACAATTCAACTAGGACCTAGTTCGCATCTTAACCAAATTATTCACAGAAGAAGAGGAAGAAGAGGTGAAACGAAAAAATAAAAGAAAAATGGTACAAGGAACTTACAGGTCAAACTTGACTGCTATTTGACCTTCTCAATTACACCGCAAGATGATATCACTCATCTATTCTTTATCAAGAACAGGTGAAGGACATCATTTCGCGATGTAATCGACCTTAAAAACTTCATGAGATTGAGCCCTTGCCCCTGCCCGTGTAATTTTATTTTAGGCTCTTAGGGCTCGAACCTTTGATCCGATATTCGAATCGTTCCAGAGACGTTTGAAGGAAAATGATACGGGATTTGGGGTGAGGAAGTGATGGTGGTTCAGGGGTGTAGTTTTGGGATTGATTGGAGATGGCGCTGCCACCGGGGAATTTGAGGGCGGCGCTAGGGTTCTTCGATTCAAAATGATATTCGACGTGTTTGGCTCGGATTCGAAGGGAGTGGTTTGGATATTTGGGAAGAGAAAGGTGAGGGGGACCTAGGGTGTAAATTTTGTGGCCATTGGAGGTGATGACACCGAACAAGGCGGAGGGATTGTCAGTTTTTTGGATATTCGAGAAGCTCGGGTGGGTTTTGAGGGAAACTAATGGTGGATTGGAGATGGGGAGGTTATGGCGAACCTATGGTGTATTTTTGGTGAGGTTTGGAGGTTGACCGCCGCCGTAGGCGATTTCCGGCGGTCGGTCAGCGGTGGTTCGTGGTCTGGTCTCTGAAGACCTTGAGAGAGACGAGGGGGGGGGGTTCTAAGGGGGGCTGGGTGTGTTTGGGCCCTATATACTGGGATGGAAATTGAATCCAAGCCGTTGGATCAACTGAGATCAACGGCTTGGATCAACCCACTTATATGAAACGAGCTCGTTTGGTCTTCGAGGGGGACTGGGTCGGTCCTGGAAAATGGGTCGGGGCTGGATCAGGTGAAGATAGGCATCTTTGGACCATGGATAAAGTGGATGTTAACGTCTCAGATTAAACAACTTGAAACGACGTCGTTTCTTCGATGCTGGAGATGGACTGGACCGTTCGATCTTATGAGATTAACGGTCTTGATTAATACATGGCCAAACGACGTCGTTTGGATTTTGTAGGGGGCGGATTGGGATGGGCAGGCTTGGGCTGGTTCGAAAGGGTTTAATTGGTTTGGGCTTGGGGATTAATTTAAAATTTGGCCCAATTCTAATTTCCTTTTCTTTTCAATTTACTTTCTAATTAAAATAAAATACAAACCTAATTTTAATCTTGACCAAATTATCCTAAAAATAGTAATTGACTCTAAGTAGTAATTATCACAAATAATTAAATACCAATTTAAAGAAAATCACACAATATTGACATTTAAACACTAAAGGCGAAGTACGTTATTTTTGATTTCTTTTCATTTTAGTAAAACAATTAATTATTGATTAACTCAAAAATGTCTATGTAACATATTTTTGTATTTTTTTATTTATTTAAACATATAAACATGCACGGACACCGGTAAATAATGTCATAAAATACCACAAAAATTCACAAAAATGCACACAATAAAATAGACAATTTTTGTTTTGATTTCCTTGGGAGTAGTTCGTATGGGGCAAAAATCACGTGCTCACAATGTCTATATACAATTGATTTGGAGCTAAATTCAAAAGGAAAAGCGGTGTTTGAGGCTTGAGTTGACCGTGGAAGTTCGAGGTAAGTGTTTGGTCTAACCGTAGCTTGAGGGATTAGGATTAGAGTCTTATTTGCTACGTGTTAATTGTAGAGTACGATGTACAGTCATGGTGACGAGTATCTATATATCGGTGTCAAGAATGCCCATGAGTCTTGTATTGTAATTGTTATGACTCCGTTGTGGTTCATTGCATTTCATAAGAGGATTTATTACTGTTCCCTTGCCGGGATGTTATTATCATTATTGTTCCCTTACCGGGATATTATTATCATTACTGCTCCCTTGCCGGGATGTTATTATCTTTATTGTTCCCTTGTCGGGATATTTATTTTAATATTATTGTACCCTTGTCGGGATTCTTTGATTGGTATTGATAAAAGCAATGGGAACTGGTTGCACGCCTGCAACGATAATATATGAAATGGGAGTGGATTGCACGCCTGCAACGATAATATATGAATTGGGAGTGGGTTGTACGCCTGCAACAGTAGTAGATGAAATGGGAGCAGCTTGCACGCCTGTAACAGTGATATGTGAAATGGGAGCAGGTTGCACACCTGCAACGGTAATATAAGAAATGGGAGCAGGTTGCACGCCTACAATGGTATAATAATAAATGGGATCGGGTTGCACGCTTGCAACGGTATTATATGTGTACCTGTTCTTCTATTTCCTTATTTTGCTGGTAAATTGTTTTAGGAAATTTCTTATGTTTCTACACAGTTGTTCTATTGTTATCTAATACTCCCCGTAGCATATTTCCCCTGCCCAACTTTAGTGGTAATTATCTATTTCTATTTCCGCTGTATATGATTTAAGTGCACAGGTTTATTTGGTAGTCTGGTCCTACCCTCGTCACTACTTCGCCGAGGTTAGGCTGGGCACTTACCAGCACACTGGGTCGGTTGTGCTAATACTACCCTCTGCACTGTGTGCAAATACCAATACTGGAGTGTTTGGACCGCAGTGAGGGTGATGTCTTCAGTCCACACACGCGATGCGAGGTAGTCTTGCAGACGTCCGCGGGCCTTGGCGTCTCCTCCTATCTTATCTCTTGCTATTTTTATTTCTTCAGAGACATACTTTGTATTTCATTCAGACCTTGTTTGTAGTATTCTTAGACTGTTTGTGAAGCTGTGACTCTAGTTCTGTGTAGACTTGCTTAAACGATTGTATTGGATATACTCAGTAGTTTTATTGTGTTCTTCCGCTTGTTATAATTTTCGTTGTATTTAAATTATTGCTCATAATTGCTAAAGGATAAAAAGGGAAAAAGGTAAATTTATTGAGTCGTCGGCTTTTCTAGCTCATAATAGTAGACGCCATCACGACTCTCGGGGGTAAAAAATTCGGGTCATGACAAGTTGGTATCAGAGCTCTAGGTTACATGGGTCTCACAGTTCACAGACAAGCTTAGTAGAATATGAGGGATTTGTACGGAGACGTCTGTATTTATCCCCAGAGGCTACAGAGTTAGGAAAATTTCACATCTAATCTTTCCTGTAGTGCGGTTTGGTTTTTCGATGCTGGTTGAATTTCTATTCTGTTCTTTCACAGATGCCGAGAACGCGCACTTCCTTATTCGCTGACCAACACCTCGAGCCCCCAATAGTAGCTCCTACGATGGGCGGAGGGCGAGGTCGAGGCCGTGCTAGAGGCTGAGGTAGGGGCAGAGCTCAGTCTAGAGCAGCAGCACCAGCGGCGGAGCCTCAGATTGACTTTGATGATGAGGTTCCGATCCAGACAGTTCCGGTGGGCCCAGCTCAGGTCCCATAGGGGTTTATTGCTACTTTGATACTCCAGGATGCTTTGGTTCGTCTAGCGGGCCTTATGGAGAGTGTCACCCAGGCAGGCTTGCTTCCTATAGCACTAGTCGTCTCTCAGGCTAGAGGAGGAGACCAGAACTCCGGAGAAGATGGCTCTCCAGTTTCAAACTCCAACAGCTCAGCCAGTTGGAGCAGTTCAGCTGGGTATGGTAGCCCAGACCAGTGATGGAGCAGCTATGTCTTCCGATGATTTGTGGAGATTGGACAAGTTCACCAAGCTCTTCACTACTACTTTTAGCGGTGCATTTTCTGAGGATCCCGAGGATTATCTAGACAGCTGTCATGAGGTTCTCAGGAACATAGGGATAATGGAGACCAACGGGGTCAACTTTGCTACTTTTTGCTTATCTGGATCCGCCAAGACTTGTTGGAGAGATTATTGCTTGACTAGACCAGCCGGATCACCAGCTTTGACTTGGGAGCAGTTTACTCAGCTATTTCTAGAGAAGTTTCTCCCTATCACTCATAGAGAGGCCTATCAGAGGTAGTTTGAGCGTCTCCAGTAGGGTTCTATGACCGTTACTCAGTATGAGACCTGATTCATCGACTTGGCTCGTCATGCTCTTATCATACTTCCCACCAAGAGAGTGAGGGCGAGGAGTTTCATAGAGGGTCTTATTCAGCCGATTCGACTTCAGATGGCTAGGGAGACTAGGAGTGATATTTCTTTTCAGGAGGCGTCCAATATGGCCAGGAGAGTGTAGATGGTTCTATTGCAGGGAGGTGGTCATGGGTCAGACAAGAGGCCTCGTCATTCAGGAAGATTTAGTGGTGCCTGGTCTGGAGGCAGGGATTCGTATGGTAGAGGCAATCCTCATAGGCCTTTTCAGTCAGCACTTCAGGCTTCTCACGGCGCTTCTGGTGGCCGTGGTTCTCTTATGCAGTATTCCGTTCAGCAGTCCTACAGTGCACCACCAGCTCCTAATAGTGCACCGCCGTATCAGAGTTTTTAGGGTCGTCAGCCCAGCAGCCTAGGGATGGACCGGTTATCACCTTATCATGCTATCTTGGTGTATCATGCCAAGACCGTGACCTTAGCCTTGCCGTGTTTACCTTGTTTAGAGTGGATATGGACTCCTGGTCATTATACTTGCAGTGTCATCTCTCATATGAAGGCCTGCCGTATGGTTGAGAAGAGGTGTTTGGCCTATTTAGCATATGTTCGTGATTCTAGCACCGAGGTTCCTTCTATTGATTTTGTGCATGTTGTTCATGAGTTTCCTGAGGTATTTCCTTCAGACCTGTCGGGTATTCTTCCCCGACATGGATATTGACTTCTGTATTGATTTGGCTTCGGGCACTCAACCCATTTCTATCACACGGTATTGTATGGCCCCGCCTGAGTTGAAAGAGTTGAAGGAGTAGTTGCAAGACTTGCTTGAAAAGGGTTTCATTAGACCAGTGTTTCGCCTTGGGGTGCGCCGGTATTGTTTGTTAAGAAGAAGGATGGATCGATGCGCCATGTGTATAGATTACCGGTAATTGAACAAGGTTACGATCAAGAATAAGTATCCGTTGCTGAGGATTGATGATTTGTTTGATCAGCTTCAGGGTGCCAAGGTATTTTCAAAGATTGACTTGAGATCTGACTACCATCAGTTGAGTATTAGGGCATCTGATGTCCCTAAGATAGCTTTTCGCACTGTGTACGGGCATTATGAGTTCTTGGTGATGTCATTCGGGTTGACAAATGCCCTAGCAGCTTTTATGGATTTGATGAACCGAGTGTTTAGGCCTTACTTGGATTCGTTCGTAATAGTCTTCATTCATGATATTTTGATCTATTCCCGCAGCCGGTAGAACACGAGCAGCATCTTAGAGTGGTTCTTCAGACTCTAAGAGATAGTCAGTTGTATGCTAAGTTTTTGAAGTGTGAGTTCTGGTTGAGTTCAGTTGCATTCTTGTTTCTTGTTGTATCAGTTGAGGGTATTCAGCTTGACCCGAAGAAATTGAGGCAGTCAAGAACTGGCCTAGACCAGCATCAGTTACAGATATCTGGAGTTTCTTGGGGTTGGCAGGCTACTACCGTTAGTTTGTGGAGGGGTTTTCATCTATTGCATCCCTGATGACCAGGTTGACCCAGAAGGGTGTTCAGTTTAGGTGGTCAGACGAGTGTGAGGCGAGATTTCAGAAGCTCAAGATAACTTTGACTACGGCACCGGTGTTAGTTTTGCCCACAGGTTCAGTGCCATATACAGTTTATTATGATGCATCTCGTATTGGACTTGGTGCAGTGTTGATGCAGGATGGCAAGGTCATTGCCTATGCTTCGCGGTAGTTGAAGATTCGCGAGAAGAACGATCCGGTCCATAATTTGGATTTAGCAGCCATTGTTCACACATTGAAGATCTAGAGGCATTATCTATATGGTGCGGCGTGTGAGGTGTTCACGAACCACAAGAGTTTGCAGTATTTGTTCAAGCAGAAGGAGCTGAATTTGAGGCCGAGAAGGTGGTTGTAGTTGTTGAAAGACTATGATATTACCATCTTATATCATCCGGGGAAGGCCAATGTGGTGGCCGATGCTTTGAGTAGGAAGTCAGGCAGTATGGGCAGTCTTGCTTATATTCCGGTCGGTGAGAGACCTCTTGCTTTGGATGTTCAGGCTTTGGCCAATCAGTTTGTGAGGTTGGATGTTTCTAAGCCCAGCCGTTTGTTAGCTTGCACAGTCGCTCATTCTTTCTTATTGGAGCGTATTCGAGATCGGCAGTATGATCATCCCCATTTGTGTGTCTTAGAGACACGGTGCAACACGGAGGTGCCAAGTAGGTTACCTTAGGATATGATGGAGTTGTGAGATTGCAGGATCGAGTTTGTGTGCCTAATGTGGATGGGCTTTGAGAGTTGATATTAGAAGAGGCCCATAACTCCCGGTACTCTATTCATCCAGGCACCGCGAAGGTGTATTAAGATTTGCGATAGCATTATTGGTGGAGAATAATGAAGAAGTATATCGTTGCATATGTGGCTCGGTGTTTGAACTGTCAGAAGGTTAAGTACGAGCATCAGAGGCCTGGTGGTTTGTTCCAGAAGATTGGGATTCCTGAGTGGAAGTAGGAGCATATCACTATGGACTTTGTTATCCGGTCCATGATTTGGAGTTATCAACTATTGTTCACGCGTTTAAGACCTAGAGGCATTATCTGTATGGCGTAGCGTGTGAGGTGTTCATGGACCACAAGAGTTTGTAGTATTTATTCAAGCAGAAGGAGCTAAACTTGAGGTAGATAAGGTGGTTGGAGTTGTTGAAAGACTATGATATTACCATCTTATATCATCTGGGGAAGGCCAATGTAGTGGCCGATGCTTTGAGTAGGAAGTCAGCCAGTATGGGCAGTCTTGCTTATATTCTGGTCGGTGACAGACCGCTTGCTTTGGATGTTCAGGCTTTGGCCAATCAATTTATGAGGTTGGATGTTTCTGAGCCCAGCCGCGTGTTAGCTTGCACAATCGCTCGTTCTTCCTTATTGGAGCGTAATCGAGATTGACAGTATAATGATCCCCATTTGTGTGTCCTTAGAGATACGGTGCAGCACAGAGGTGCCAAGCTGGTTACCTTAGGAGATGATGGAGTTTTGAGATTGCAGGGTCGAGTTTGTGTGCCTAATGTGGATGGGCTTCAAGAGTTGATTTTAGATGAGGCCTATAGCTCCCGGCACTCTATTCATCCGGGTGCCGCGAAGATGTATCAGGATTTGCGATAACATTATTGGTGGAGAATAATGAAGAAGGATATTGTTGCATATGTGGCTCGGTGTTTGAACTGTCAGCAGGTTAAGTACGAGCATTAGAGGTCTGGTGGTTTGTTCCAGAAGATTGGGATTCCTGAGTGGAAGTGGGAGCATATCACTATGGACTTCGTTATTGGACTCCCACGGACTCAGGGGAAGTTCGATGCAGTGTGGGTTATTGTTGATAGACAGACCAAGTCAGCACATTTGATTCTTGTGGCACTCTCCTATTCTTTCGAAAGGTTAGTTGAGATCTATATCCGGGAGATTGTTCGCCTTCATGGTGTGCCCGTGTCTATCATTACGGACCGAGGTACGCAGTTTACCTCACATTTTTGGAGAGCAATTCAGCGAGATTTGGGCACACGGGTTGAGTTGAGCACAACGTTTCATCCTCAGACGGTCGGGCAGTCCGAGCAGACTATTTAGATTTTGGAAGATATGGTCAGAGCTTGTGTCATTGACTTTGGAGGCTCGTGGGATCAGTTTTTGCCTTTAGCAGAGTTTTCCTATAACAACAGCTACCAGCCGAGTATTCAGATGGCTCCTCGTGAGTCTTTGTATGGTAAGCGGTGTCGGTTGCCGATTGGATGGTTCGTGCTAGGGGAGGCTCAGTTGTTGGGTACGGATCTGGTTCAGGATGCCTTAGACAAGGTCAGGATTATTCAGGATAGGCTTCGTACAGCTTAGTCTAGGCAAAAGATCTATGCCGACCGCAAGGTTCAAGATTTGGCTTTCATGGTCGGTGAGCAGGTATTGCTTCGAGTGTCGCCTATGAAAGGCGTGATGATATTTGGGAAGAAGGTCAAGCTTAGCCCTAGGTTCATTGGCCCGTTTGAGATTCTTGATCGAGTGGGAGAGGTGGCTTGCAGACTTGTGTTGCTGCCGAGCTTATCAGCCGAGCATCCAGTGTTTCATGTGTCCATGCTTCGGAAGTACCACAGAGATTCATCCCACGTGTTAGATTTCAGCACTGTCCAATTGGAAAAGGACTTGTCTTATGAGGAAGTGCCAGTAGCTATTCTAGACCGACATGATCATTAGTTGAGATCGAAGAGTTTACCTTCTGTTCGTGTTTTGTGGAGAGGTCAACCTGCTGAGGCATCGACCTGGGAGTCCGAGTCCGATATGCGGAACAGTTATCCCCATCTTTTCCCCAACTCAGGTACTTCCTTCTTATGTCCGTTCGAGGACGAACGGTTGTTTTAGAGATGGAGAATATGATGAACCAAAAGGTATCATTGTTTTAGAAATAAATTCTGCTTTTCGAGGCCTTAAATACCTCTTTTGGCATCACCTCGATTTACGTGCGTAGTCCGGCACCTAGCCGGAAAGCAATTATGTGAAAATCTATGAAAAATGATGAATTTTGACTTAAAATTGAATTTAAGTCAACTCCGGTCAATATTTTGGGTAAACGGACCCGGAATCGGACCTGTGATTTGACGGTCCCGGAGGGTCCATAAGAAAATATGGGACTTGGGCGTATGCCCGGAATCGAATTCCGAGGTCCCAAGCCTGAGAAATGAATTTTTAAAAAAAGTTGTTTTCTGGAATATGTGTGAGTTTTTGGAAATGAAATGAGTTTAAAACTTGATGGTATCAGGTCCGTATTTTGGTTCTGGAGCCTGGTACAGGTCTTATAAGTGATTTAAGATGAGTCTGTGAAATTTGGTAAGAAACAGACTGTAAATGACGTGAATCGGACCGTACTTGAGAAAATTGGAAGTTCTTATGTGATTTCATGATTTTGGTGCTAAATTCATAGTTGATGATGTTATTTTGGTGATTTGAAAGCACGAGTAAGTCCGTAGGGTTTTTTTGAGGTAGTGTACATGCTTGGTTTGAATCCCCAACGTCTCGGGTGAGTTTCGAATAGGTTTCTGGAGGTTTTTAACTTATGGAAATTGCATGTTTTTGCTGTCTCAGTGCACAGGGATTTTGTTCTACGCGTTCGCGTGGTCCCACTCGCGAATGCGTAAGGCAAATTTTCCAGGTGCCAGTTTTCTTCTTCGCGAACGTGATGCCTGAAAGGTGAACGCGAGACTGAGAGGGGAGTACCCTTCGCGAACTCGTCCAGGCACTCGCGAACGCATAAGGCAATTGGCCTGGGGGAGGGGTTCTCACTTGTTCTATGTGAACGCGGCCACTGGCCCGCGAACACAAAGGCTCAAGAAGTCAAAGCTCTGCGAATGCGAGCCTAAGGCCGCGAACGCGAAGGTCACCTAGGCCTAACTCATCGCGAACTTGACATGCCTATCGCGAATGCGATGAAGGCCTGTCCAGTAATTTTAAAATAGAAGCAAAAACAGGACTTAACAAAAATTTCATAACTTCTTGTTTCAAACTCCAAATTGGGCGATTCTTGAAAGGGAAATTCACCACAAATTCATAGGTATGTAATCTTAAACTTATTTTCTTCAATTTTCATTAACACCCATAGATTTCTAGGCCAAAATCATGTGCGTACGGGTAGAAAATTAGGGATTTGGGTAGAGTTAGGGCTTTTTTTATAATTGATATTTAGACCTTGTTTGGGGGTCGGATTTTGGAACTACTCACATATTCTGGCTCGTGGGTGAATGGGTAATCGGGTTTTGGTTTGAACCTCGTGTTTTGACCAAGCGGACCCGGGGTCGATTTTTGGCTTTTTGGGAAGAATGATAGGAAATCTATAATTAGGCATTGGAATTGGATTGTTTAGCGTTTATTGATGTTAATAAGTCGATTATGCCAAGATACAATTAATTTGGAGCCAAAATCAAAAGAAAAAGAGGTATTTGAGGCTTGAGTTGGCGGTGGAAGTTCGAGGTAAGTGTTTTGGTCTAATCTTAGCTTGAGGGATTAGGAGTCGAGTCTTATTTGCTACGTGTTAACTGTGGAGTACGACGTAGAGGCATGATGACGAGTATCCATAAGTCGGTGTCAAGAATGCCCATGAGTCTTGTATTGAATTGTTATGACTCCATTGTGGTTCATTGCGTTTCATATGAGGATTTTATTATTGTTCCCTTGACGGGATGTTATTATCATTACTGTTCCCTTGCCGGGATATTATTATCATTATTGTTCCCTTGCCGAAATATTATTATCTTTACTATTCCCTTGCCGGGATGTTTGTTTTAATATTATTGTATCCTTGCCGGGATTCTTTTATTGGGTTGATAAAAGAAATGGGAACGGATTGCACGCCTGCAAATGGTAATATATGAAATGGGAGCGGGTTGCACACTCGGGTTGCACGCCTAGAACGGTAATAGACGAAATGGGAATGGGTTGCACGCCTGCAACAGTGATATGTGAAATGGGAACGGGTTGCACACCGGCAACGGTAATATAAAAAATGGGAGTGGGTTGCACGCCTGCAACGGTATCATATGAAATGGGATCGGGTTGCACGCCTGCAACGGTATTTTCTGTGTACCTGTTCTTCTATTTTCTTATTTTGCTGGTAATTTTTTTAGGACATTTCTTATGTTTCTCTATAGTTGTTCTGTTGTTATCTGTTACTCCCCGTAGCATGTTTCCCCCTCCCAACTTTAGTTGTAATTATCTGTTACTTTTTTCGCTGTATATAATTTAACTGCACAGGTTTATTTAGTAGTCTGATCCTAGCCTCGTCACTACTTTATCAAGGTTAGGCTGGACATTTATCAGCACATGGGGTCGGTTGTGTTGATACTATACTCTGAACTGTGTGGAGATATTGATACCGGAATGTTTGGACCACAGTGAGGGTGTTGTCTTCAGTCCACATAGGCGATCCAAGGTAGTCTTGCAGACGTCCGCGGGCCTTGGCGTCTCCTCCTATCTTATCTCTTACTGTTTTTATTTCTTCAGAGACAAGCTTTGTATTTCATTCAGACCTTGTTTGTAGTATTCTTAGACTGTCTGTGAAACTGTGACTCTAGTTCTAGGTAGACTTGCTTAAACGGTTGTATTGGACACACTCAGTAGTTTTATTGTATTCTTCCGCTAGTTATAATTTTTGTTGTATTTAAATTATTGCTCATAATTGCTAAAGGATAAAAATGAAAAAAGGTAAATTTATCGAGTCGTCGACTTCCCTAGCTCACACTAGTAGGCGCCATCACGACTCCCGAGGGTGGAAAATATGGGTCGTGACACTACTAATATACTATTTTCCGTATACTACATGCTAGAGTAAGTTATTTTCTGCTAATTAGTATGAGAAAAATTAAATTTAATAAAAAGACATATTATATCGGTTATTTTTTTATTGACATAGTTTTAAAAAAAAAAAGAGAGAAAAAGGAACAAAATTGAAGGAGCAGAAAATATGTGAGAATTAGATTATGAGAAAAAATAAGAAATACAAAAAAAAGAATTTAAAAATAATAAAATAAATATTAGAAAAGGAGAAAAATGAAAAAATATGCAATGAAAAAAAGAAGAAGAAAAAAACATGTATAATGTATAAGTTGTTCTAATAATTGATTTAGAGGGAAAATGAGATAAAAAAACATAAGGTATATTATATCAATTGTATTAAAAACAATAGTGAATGAATACTTACTAGATTAGTTATTTTTTATTATTATATTAAATAAAGAAGGATAAAGAAAGTGAGCAGAAAAAGTGAATGCGATTAGATTATGCAGGGAAAAAAAGAAGAAAAAAAGAGTTAAATGAAATTTAGAGGGAACAAGAAAAAGCAAAAAATGAACAAAGGGAAAGAAAAAAAAATACAACAACAACAACAACAACAACCCAGTAAAATTTCACAAGTGGGGTTTGGGGAGGGTAGTGTGTTCGCAGACCTTACCCCTACCCCGAAGGGGTAGAGAGGCTGTTTTCGAAAGATCCTCGGCTCAAGATAATAAAAAGACAAAGGAAAGAATATTACATTCACCACAAAAATCATAGGAAAAAAGGAACATAGAATATAGGAAAAAAGAGAAAAAATAAATAACTAAATAAATCAAAGCAAAAACGATGGTTAGTAAATGGATTCTGCAACCAAAAATATAAAAAAGTAAGACATGACATTTCCCCTAGCTATCTTAGACAAAACCCCACCGAGCTAGACTCACAAAGGTACAAAGTAACGCAATACTCAACTACTTCCTGGCCTACAACCGAAATACATGATTTCCATAACTTCCCATCAAGTGTCATGTCCTCTGAGATTTGAAGCCTCGCCATATCCTTCCTGATCACCTCTCCCCAATACTTCTTAGGCCGCCCTCTACCTCTTCTCGTGCCTTCCACGACCAGCTGCTCACACCTCCTAACTGGAGCATCTGGGCTTCTCCTCCGTACATGCCCGAACCATCTGAGCCTTGCTTCCCGCATCTTGTCATCAATAGGGGTCACGTGCACCTTCTCCCGAATGTCATCATTCCTAATCCTATACATCCTAGTGTGCCCGCACATCCACCTCAACATCCTCATTTCTGCTACTTTCATCTTTTGTATATGTGAGTTCTTAATAGGCCAACACTCAGCCCCATACATCATGGCCGGTCTAACCATCGCTTTATAGAACTTACCTTTGAGTATTGTTGGCACTCTCTTATCACACAAGACTCCAGATGCTAACCTCCACTTCATCCATCCTACACCAATACGGTGTGTGACATCCTCATCGATCTCCCCTCCCCCGTGGATAACCGAACCAAGGTACTTGAAGTTGCCTCTACTTGGGATAACCTGTGCCTCAAGCCTCACATCCACATCCACTTCCCCCGGTCCAGCGCTGAACTTACACTCGAGGTATTCCATCTTCGTTCTGCTTAGCTTGAAACCCTTGGACTCAAGAGTCTATCTCCAAACTTCCAATCTCTCGTTAACACCGGCTCGTGACTCATCAATCAGAACTAGCATGCACCATGGCACCTCCCCTTGAATATGGTCTGATATCGCATCCATCACCAAGGCGAATAAGAACGGACTAAGCGCAGAGCCTTGGTATAATCCCATTTCAACCGGAAAAGGCTCAGAGTCCCCTCCTACTGTCCTAACTCGAGTCTTAGCCCCGTCATACATGTCCTTAATTGCCATAACATAAGGAACCGGCATACCTTTTGCCTCCAAGCATCTCCATAGAACTTCTCTAGGAACCTTGTCATACGCTTTCTCTAGGTCAATAAACACCATGTGCAAATCCTTCTTTCTTTCTCTGTATAGTTCCACCAACCTCCTAACAAGGTGTATAGCTTCTATGGTGGAACGACCCCGGCATGAACCCGAACTGGTTGTCAAAATTGAGTATAGAATCAAATAATGGTAAAAAAGAAAATAAAAATAATATGATTGAAAAACATAAGAGAAAAGGAGAAAGAGCAAAAATAACGCAAAAGAATAAAAAAGAAAAGGAGAAGAAAGAGTCAATTACCCACAGAAGCTACAATGGGTAGTAAGGGTAATTAATTTTACGGAAAAGGCCTAAATATGCAACTAAACTTTCAGAAATGGCTCATCTATGCCATCCGTTAAAATTTTGCTATATCCATGCCATTGCCGTTAAAGAAATGGCCCAGATATGCCATTCCTCCGTTAATTTTCAGTTTTTTCAGTTTTTTTTTTTTGTAAAAACAGAAAAAAAATCTTTTTAATGAAATATTTTTGTTTTCTTTAAAACTGAAAAAATATTTTTTCAATTTTTTAAGCATTTCGTTTTATTATCGTTTTTTAATTTTTTATAAAGAAAAAATATTTTCATTTTTATTCTCTAATTAGTAATCAGATAATTAACGAATCATTTAGTCAAATTGAATCTGGAAATTGGCCAAATTCTTCACTGATAGAAAGCAAAATGAAGGATTTGA